>JAHLSL010000072.1:1467150-1494342 GCA_025920805.1 Petroica traversi | reverse complement strand
CTGTGGGGCTCGGCGGCGGTGCCTCGGTGCTTACCCCGGCACAGGGGTCCCGGGGGGTGCCAGCCCCCTGCCACCCACCCCAGCTGCCTGCCGGGCCGCATCGCCTCTGGTTGCACTCAGTGGCTGGTTCCAGCCAAATTTGGCAGAGATCAGAGGTGCTGGGACCTCCTGGGAGAATGCCAGGGAGGGGGTGGGGAAGCTGCAGGCTGCGCTGAGCCCTTATTAGACACTGGAGAATCCAGCAGCACTCGGGCAGCCGGGGCTGCCAAGCTCTCCCTGCGCTGATCCAGCGTGGCTGGTCTAGCAGGTGATGGGTGTTTGCAGCTCCTCCAAGGCATGGAGAGGGGTCGGATCCGGTGCTGCTCCTCGCTGAGGCATCACTGGGCTGTGACAGGGACTTGGCCAGGGATGGCGGCGTCTCCGTTGCCACTAGGGGGTTTGTTCCTTGTCCCCACCCAAATGATCCTTGCAGGGTTCTGTGATGAGCAGCAAGGCTGCTGTCCCGGTTTTGACCCATAAAATGCGAAGGGAAGGTCCTTTTCGGGCGGAGAGTAGCAAGAGGTGGCCGGAGAATAAAAATACTCTTGGTGCTGATGAGCTGGGGGTGCCAGAAGCCGTGGGAGCGTGGCTGTATCCTGACAGCCCCCAGCTCTGTCCCTGCCTGCTAGCAGCAAAGGGAATCCTGGAACATCATCTGGGAAATATAAATGAGGTGCCCGGAGAAGCGGAGCCCGGCTGAGCCCCTGGAGCACCGGGGGGCGACAGCAGAGGAAGGAGCTGCCGAAGCCGGTGGTGACTTTTGGGTGACGGGAGGGTTTCCATCCGGATGGAGTGGCGCTGGCGACAGCAGCGGCACAGCCGCCTTGGGGTTTGGGTGCCGGGTTTTGCGGGCTCGGGAGGAGAGGAGAGGAGATAACAACAACTCGTGTCCCGGAGAGGGCGAGAGAAGCGGCGGCGCTGAGCCAGGCGCTGGGATGAGCTGATAACAGGCACATGGCGCTGCCCCAGGGGAGCGGGCGTGGGTGCCAGAATCCCTCCTCCCTCTTTCTCCCCTTTCTGCCCTTTTCCACCTGCGGTGAGGCCGTGACACTGAGGGGCAGCCGCCGGCAGAGACCACAAGCGGTGTTGGTCGCTTGTGGGCTGGAGCCTCCTCCGCCCACAGCAGCGCCGAGGGTGAATTTAATCAAGAAAACGGAGGTTGGCGGCTGATTTTTCTCTCTCTCTCTCTTCTGTTTCTTTTTTTCCTGAAGAGGAAAAAAACCAAACAACTTTGTTTGTGAGTCACTCTTGGCCGAGGGAGCAGGGCTGCGCTCTGTGCATCAGGCTGGCACATCCCACCTCGCACGGGCGATGCTGCCGGGAGGCAGCGCCGGCGGCTCTGACTCAGCCCACCCTCGGCACAGCCCCTTTCCCGCACTGCCCGTCTCGCTGCCGGTGTCTGTGCCCTGCGGGCAGTGCGGGAAGCCCGGGGACATCGGAAGCGCAGCGCGGCAGAAAGCGCTGTCGCTTCGAAGTGACCTGGGCTGATCACCGAGGACCCTGGGGACGCATCCTGCCTGTCGCTCTCGGCAGAGCCGCTTCCTTGGCCATAGGGCTGCTCCAGCGCCAGCGTGCCCGGGCCGTTTCTGAGAAGCTGCCATCAGTGCCAGTCTGCCTGGGGAGCCCCATCTTGGTTGCCTTCGTGCCTGCGGCTGCTGCCGGATCCAGCCCTCCTGGGAAGCAGGAGGCTGACCTGGAAGCAGGAGGCAGATCTGGTTCAGCCCCTGATGGGACCTGCTATGCCCCTCTCCTGCCCCATCGAGCAGCAAGGAGAGCGCCTGGGCCGGGCTGGGGCTTTCCCAAAAAAGGCCTGAACTCTTCGGTTGAGTTTGCCACTTCCCTTACCACTCCCTTTCCTGTGAGAGGATGTGTTCGGCCGCTTTTCTTTTCTCTTTCTCTCTTCTCCCCCACCTCCCTGCCCGCAGACCCGGAGGTCCCGGCGATGCCGCGCACCCCCTGAGCCGGCCGGGGTCATCCTGGCTGGCACCATGGCCAGGCTGCAGGTACGGACACGCCACAGGAGCTGCTCCCACAGCCCCCGGTCCTCCCAGCACCCACGGCACAGGGTCGGTGGGCACGTTAGGGGGCAGCTCGGGTTGTGCTGGGTGTGCCCCTGCACCGGTGTGGGCGCTGATTTGTGTCCCGTGGTGCAGAAATGGGGGAGGCTGCTTTGCCCAGGGTGAGCAAAGGAGCTTCATGTGCAGGTGTGTGGGATAGGGCAAACATCTCAGCAAGGCCTGGTAGAAGGGGAGGATCCCCTTGGAAAGTGATTTTGGGGAGAGCTCGTCTTGTCCAGTTGCGTGGAGGGTCCCCTCTCCATTTGGTGAGGGGACAGTGTGGTGCCAAACTCTGGAGATATCACCGGCATGTGACCTGTCCCAGCCCAGGCACACCCAGCACACGGGGACTCCCAGACTCACGGGGGGCTTGGGAAGCTCAGGGAGGGTGGCTTTTGGGCTGTCTCTTCTGTCCGTTGGGAAATGTCCCCTTTTTGTCGTCCTTCCTCTTTCTGCAGCCGCGGGTGCTCACCCTCGCCGTCCCTCCGGCACTTCCCCATCCGCCAGCCCCATGGTGGGGCCTTGCACTGGGGCAGCTGGGGACAGCCCCATGGCACCCAGCCCTGCCGGCGTGATGAGGTGGGGGTGGCAGGGGCATTAAGGGGTGAACAGTGCTGGGAAATCAACCCTGCAAATCCAGAGCATGATGGCAGCGCCCTTCAGTGCCCATGAGAATGTGCTGGCGTTGCCTTTTGGTGCCAATCCAAATGTGCTGATATTGCCTTTTGGGGCCAACAAGGGTCACACCAGCATCACCTCTTGGAGCCATCAGACAAGGTCCCTGTGGTCCCTGTGCAGGCCCACAGTTCCCTTGTTCCTGTTCCCCATGGCACAGCCAGCTCCTCCAGAATGGCCCTGGGTATGTCCCATAGCACCCAGGTGGGCAGCAACCTGATCCTGCAGCTGGCCAGGGGCTGAGGGCACCCCTTGGCATGGGAAGGGGTTGCTTCTGCCAGGAGATACCACCCCCTCCTGCTGCCTCTCCAGGGTGTGTTGGCTCAGCCACTGTGGATCAGCTCTGGCCAAGGATTGAAGCAAAGTACTTGGATGTCCCCATAGAGCAAAGCCACCTGCTTTCCCTACATCCCAGTCCCTCGGTCACCCCCAGTCCAACAGTTCCATAGTCCAGGGCTGTGGCAAAGCCAGGGTGGGCGGGTTGGTAGCAGGGTTTTCCCAGTCTTCAAGCTGTTCTCCTGATCACCCCATTCCCGTTGCCTCGACACCAGTTTGTGTTGTTGGTGCTGCAGCCCCCGGTGGTCCTGGATGCCAGGGATGAGCAGTGGGATGTGGGTGGGCTGGGAAGAAGGGTGTGGGAGTGGAAGATGATTTTGCCAGGGGAAGCAAAGGAAAGGGAAAAAGTGGGGGGTTAAGTGGACCCGAAGGGAGCACGGTGTGTGAGGGAGCAGAGCTCTGCTGAACCAGGTGGCGAGGTCACAGCCATCCTGCCAGCACTTGGGGCTATAAATAGGGACAATTGGGAGTGAAACACAGACTCTCTCCTTTTTCGTTCCTGTGGGAGCACTGGGACTGTGGGAGGGTTTGTGAGGGCCCAGGAAAGCACTGCTGGGTGATGGCTGTGCTGAGAACAGGGGGGCTCTACCCCCAGGGCTCATGGATGGCCCTGGGGACACCTGTGTCCCCAGCTGCATCCCACAGCCTGGCTCTGTCCCCTTGCACTGCAAGACTCAGAACCGAGATGATGAGACCTGGGGCTGCTCAGGGTGGGGATGCTGAGATCTCTGGGAGTTCTCCCTGCCTGCTGCCACTGGTCCCATTCCTTCCTTCTGGCAGGGATTGCTGCCCATCACCCTTGGGAAAGCACAGGGAGGTAGAGCCAGCTGTAGCCATGACATAACCACTGCTCATGCTGAGCCCAGCACCAGCATCTCTCCTGCCCAGGAGCATCCCTGCTCCAGGCTGGGCCATAGTGCAGGCAGGGACAGGCAGGTGGCATGGGACAAGGTTTGGTTTAGCAGCAGGAGCTGTGAAAACTCACCACCACCACTCTGCTTCCTTCCACTCACATGATGCCGTGGAGCAGCTCTGACTTCCCCATCCCATGTGTGAAGACATCAGGGATTTCAGCCACTCTTCTCCGTGGCACAGGGCATTGCCAAGGGTGCACAGGGCCTGCATTGAGCCCCTCACCCTGCCAAGCCTCTCTGCTGCCTACAGTGAGCACACAGCATCCCCAAAGTGTGGGGTGGGATGGGATCCCAGGCAAAACGGGGCTGGCAGAACATGTCCTGATGCATTTACTCTTCTACTTTCCTTCTCACTTCCTTTTCTTGCACTTTCTGCCTGCTGCCCTGCCCTCGCTTGCCACCTGCCCAGGCTTTCCCCAGTGCCAAGCAGCCCCCGGAGCTGCTCAAACCGGGGGCTCTGTGCAGTAACGTGAGCTGCTCCTCTCCCTCCCCACAGGCTCCACCCAGGAGGCGGCAGGGACATTAGCCGGGGGGTCTCAGGGCTCACCCGCAGGCTGGGAGGAGCTGAGAGCGGCAGAACAGCCCCTGAAGCACGACCCAACCCCGTCCACCGTGTATGAGGCTGGGACGCAGGTGAGGGGTGACCGGCCGGGGGCCAGGGTGGCAAGCAGGAGCCAAAACAAAATCACAGCAAGTCACTGCACGGGGATTGCTCCTCTATCTCTGTGTGCTTGCACAAGGTGGGGGATGATCAGTGGCAGCTCCCTGACCCTCTCCACTCTCCTGCCTTGCAGTACGCAGGACCCGCGTCCGCAGAGTCACCCCTTCCGATGTCCCGGCATGAGACTTCTCCGACAACGGTGCAACCCGCCAGCAACCACCGCCCCAACGCCTGCTGCTTCTGCTGGTGCTGCTGCTGCAGCTGCTCGTGGTACGTCCCACTGCCCACCTGGGCCTGGCTCCTGCACGGCCAGTGAGCATCACCCACCCACCTCGCCATCCCATGGGCAGGGCAGGGCAGAGTGATAGAAAGGCTTGGGTTGGAAGGGATCAGAAAGATTGTTCCAAGCCCCTGCCATGGGCAGGGAAAGCATCCACTAGACCAGGTTGCTCCAAGCCCTACCTGACCTGGCCTTGGACATTGCCAGGGGTGCAGGAATTGCATGTGTGTTGTTGTTGCTGCTTTTTGCAGCACAGAGTGCTTGGATGCAGCTGCTGCCAGGGCAGGAGACCGGGTCTGAGGGAGATGGGGTCCCACAGCTGCCCCCACTGCTGGGGTCCCTGCAGAGCAGCTGTGGCACCCAAGTCGTGGGCAGTGGCCGTGGGAGGACAGCCAGAATGGAGATGACCCTGCTCCCTGAGCTGAGCCTCTGCACCACTTGTGTGCTCGTTGAGCTGGGAGTTGAGAGCAGGGCTGGTGCATGGTTAGACAGGTGTGAACAGTGCCCTGGAGCACGTGGGCACCAGTGGTGCTGTGGTGTGAGCCTACCCTGGCACAGAGCCTGGTGAGCCCCAGCTGAGCCTGGGTGTGCTGGGACTTCTGTTCATGAGCCAGATCTCCTAGAATACCCAGAGCAGAAAGCAGCTGTGGGACTCCCCAGTGCTGCCCTGATGTCTCCAGGGAGGGATGGCCTTGGTCCTTATAAGCCCTCTGGAAAGCTCTGCCTTGGAGCAGCAGGCAGTGAGTCCAGCCCTGCCCTCCATGGATGGAAACAGCTGCTTGCCTCCATCTGCATCTCCTGTCCTTGCTGAAGATCTCCAGCTCCTTATTCCCCGGATAGCCCAGATTTTGGAGAGCCCATTTGCTCTTCCTCCTCAGCATCTGCTCGTTCAGAGATTTCTGATGGCTCTGGCGTAGCAGCAGCTTTGGTCTTTACAGCCACCAAGAGCAGTGAGCTCGGAGGAGCAACAAACCCTGAAGCTGAACCCCGTGTATCTCCCTCCTAAACACTGCCCTAGGCTAGGTGTCATTCCCTGTGTCTCTCCTTCATCTCTGCAAGAGCCTGTGAGCAGAGATGGAGCAGAAATCCCAGAGATGGGACAGATATCCCTCCTGCATCCCGCTCCTGGAGCAGGCAGTGCTGGTTGCTGAGTGGGGCTCAGGCATGGCAGGCAGTGAGCCCTAGGGGTGGCACAGACAGGGACGTGCCCACAGCTTCAGCCACCCAGGCTGGGGCAGAGGTTGGCACAGGCAGCCCTGTGCGAGCAGCGAGGGACGGTGTCGCAAGCAGGAAGGGCTGTGGTCAGTGCCGGCACCGAAATTCGAGGGCCCAGGGGAAGTTGGCTGATGGCTGCTCTCCACTTGTGCCACCAGCACCCCCAGGGGCAAGGGGACACAGGGACAGGGAACACCGCATCCCCAAGCCCCACACCTCTATCCCATTATCTGCCTCCAGGCCGGATGGTGCTGGCACATCACCAATAAAGCCTTGTTTATTTATTGGTGATTATTCGTGAGAGTTCACAAGAGCTTTGCCTTGGGCTGATCCAGCACTGACCTCTGCCGGCTGCTGCGGCCACTCCGGCTCAGCTCAGTCCTGGCACACGTCCCTGGCACGTGGCCCTGGCACACAGCCTGAGTGGTGGAGCAGGACCAGGGCCACAGCAGTGCCTGAGCACAGGGACATCACAGGGACACCGTCACATGGTGACAGCAAAACTGCACAAGGGAACCAGGGTGCCACCGGGCCAGCGGGTGATGGGGAGGCATGGGTGGGGGGTGCTGGTGCCCACGGATGAGATTCAGTGGCCAGGGGTCAAGGTGGGGCCTGCATGTGTCCCCAATGCCCCTGACTACCTTTCTGTCTCCCCGTTAGGAACGAGGACCGAGAGCGAGCATGGAGGGCATCCCGGGAGACCAAACTGGAGACCATCCCAAACTGTGAAGCGTGGTGAGTACAGGGGCAGTGCAGTGGGGGAGGACAAGCATAGCATGGCACTGTCCCCTTTGCCATCCTCCATGGCAGCCAGGACTGTGTTCTGCCCTTGGGTGCACTGAGGGCAGAGGATCAGGGCACCAGGGCTCAGGGGTTCCTGGTGACGTGTCCAGCAGCTCATCCCCAGTTCTCACCAAGAAAAAGGGAGCCTAGAGCCACAGGCTGAATCCTACTGTGATTCTGCCCTTGGCCCATTGCAAAAGGAAACTGAGGCATGGAAGAACCTCAGCAGATTCCAGACCTCATCCTGCCCTTCAGATGCCACTCCCAAGAGCATCATGCAGCCACAGGGAGAGGAGGGGACAGGCCATTCCCAGGGGTTTTCAGCTCTGAAGTGGAAGCAGCAGCAGTGTCCATGTCCACTCAGGGAGGAGTGGGATGGACCAGCACCCCCCCCAGGAATGCTTGGCACCAAGCACCCAGTCCCTGAGTGACAAGTGTGTCACCCAGCCATGGGTTCTCTGGCAGTGCCTGGCACAGCCGAGTTAGGGTTAGATGTGCTAATTAGCTATGGATAATGAGTGTACCTGGCCTGCTTGAGCAGGTGCTGAGCATTTGCTGGGGAACAGCCTCCCTCTCCACCCCGTTCTCTCCCTCCCCAGCTGAGAGAGGTGATGGACCCATGTCAGCCTTTCTTGGCTCAGAGCTGCCTCTCCCCCAAAGAAGGGCATTTCCTCCTGTGGGGATTTGTGCAGAGCCAGCACCAAAATACATCCCAGCTTGGGAAATCCAGCCCAAAGCAAGGCCACATTCTAGCCTGGCTGACCAGGGGCAGGACAGACCCCACGAGTGATCTCTGGAAGCTCTGTAACAGCAAAGCCTGAGCAGGAACAGTCTCGTCATGAGGACCATTGGGCACAGTTCCTCTGGGATGGGACGGGGGATGAGCAGGAGGGACACAGTGGGATCCCTGGCCGGCTGTAACGCCATCCCTTTGCCTCCCCCGGACCTGTCAGTGCCAAACCCACGCCGGAGGAGGTGCAGGGCTGGGCACAGTCCTTCGACAAGCTGATGAAGAGCCCGGCGGGGCGCAACGTCTTCCGGGAGTTTTTGCGGACTGAGTACAGCGAGGAGAACATGCTCTTCTGGCTGGCATGTGAGGAGCTCAAAACCGAGTGCAACAAGCACACCATCGACGAGAAGGCCAGGATGATCTACGAGGATTACATCTCCATCCTCTCTCCCAAGGAGGTAGGAGGCAAAGCCTTTGAGGGGAGGGCTCAGGTTAAAATTGGGCTGGAGAGGGCTCTTTGGGAGAGGGCTCTGTTCCAGCTGCCGCCAGAGCCCTGTGACAGTTTGGGGATGAGTTTGGCGTGGTAACGGGGGTGGGAAGGGGATATCCAGCCCCAGAAAATCCCCGGGACGCTGTCGGCAGTGGGACCGCGGACTGGGTTGTGCTGCGGGGCCGAGACCTCACGAGGGCACCAGCGGGCCGAGGAAATGCTGATCCCGGCTGCAGCATCCCCGGACTGGGGGTACCCAGGGCGGGACACTCCAACCCACCTCCCTGTGCCCAACTGGGGAACACAGAGGGGACCCAGAGAGCTCCCCACTCCCCCCTGCAACCCTCCCCAAGCACCAGGGCTCCAGTGCCAGTATCCTCTGGGATGGAGCACACTGTGGTCTCTCACATCTGGTGCCACATTAATACCAAATTTCCTGTGAGAGGGGGTGCAAGGGTGGGTGCTGGACCGGGTTTGTCCTCGGGTGTCCCCCAGCCCCCAAATTCTCTCCGTGCCTCTCAGGTGAGCCTGGACTCGCGGGTGCGGGAGGTCATCAACCGGAAGATGCAGGAGCCGTCCTCGCACACCTTCGACGACGCACAGCTCCAGATCTACACGCTGATGCACAGAGACTCCTACCCCCGCTTCCTGAACTCTGCCATTTACAAATCGCTGCTCCAGACCGTCTCCCACTCCTCCTCGGAGTCCTAAGGGCACCCACTAGCCGTGGGGACACCAGTGGGGACATGGTGGCCAGAGGCGGTCGGTGCCTCCTCCCCTCTGCCGCCCTCCTTGCCAGACCTCACCAAGTTTTTAGCTTTTTACCTATGAACTGTCACCCCGGTGTCTGGGCCACACTCCAGGACTGTCCCCTGAGCACAGCCTGGGCCAGCTCATACTACTGATTCCCTGCCCTGTCCCCAGTGCTGGCCAGAGAGAGCTGGGGGAGCACGGGACAGCACCTGGGGCCTGGCTCCCCCCACACCCTGTTTGGAAGAGGTCACTTTATCCCATCTCCACCACACCTGGGGACATGGCCCGTCCCCATTTGCCACCTGAGACCCAGTTGGGGACTGGGTTGGGGGTTTTTTGAGGTGGGAGGGAGGTCAATTGTTGCTGGTTTGGGTTTGGGTTGTTTTTTTTTTTTTAATTTGAAATGCTCTTTTGGTTGGCTTTTACTGGGGAGACTTGAGGCGTGGGAGGGGGGGGTTGACGAGCATCTCTGTACATATAAAAACTTGTCAGGTTTACCTCGCTCCAGCTGTTTGAGGTGACCCAAAGGGTAGGGGTTGGTGCTAGAGGCTGTTTGAACTCCCAATGGATCTGGATGGAGCAGAGGGCAGAGCTCTGAAACACCAGAAAGGACCATGAGGATGCGCTCAGAGGGTGGGCAGGGGGTGTCTTACAGCTGCCTCCCCTGCAAGTCACCACGACACATCAGCACTGTCACCCCAAACCCAGAGCATCCTGCATCCTTGGTTCATGGAGAGGGGAAAAACACCTGTGCAGGTGTTGTTTGCCCTCCTGCAGAACCCACAGCCACCAGGACCCTGCAGGAGAGAGCTCCCAGCTGGCCCAGCCCTGCCCTGCCAGCAGGGAGCAGCCCAGGGGTCTGCACTGGACCCTCACTGAGCAGGGACCTGGGCTCCAGGCAGGATGTGAAGTGTCACAGGGAGGATACAGAATTCTCATGTTTTTGCACAGCACAAGGAATGATTTACTGAAGGCCCAGCATCCAGGATTAAAACATGTCTGTCCCTGCCCTTCACACTGAAACAAAGCCAACACAGGGGTTTTGCTGCCAGTCTTTGCTTTTCCTGACCCACCACAGCAGTTTCTTATTTATCCACCCCTTCCCCTCCTCTCTTCAGCCATTCCAAAGGAAAAAAAGTGCTTTTTATTGAACATATTTTTTAAACAAACCATTCTTTCAGCTTTTTTTTTTTGTTTTTGTTTCCTTCCTTCCTCGTGGCATGACTGTGTGGAAATTCATGTCAGTTAATTTAGTTTTCTTTGCCAAGCTGGAAATACAGTTCAAGAAAATGTATTTTTGAGAGAGACCAGCTATGGTTTATTAGGAATGTCGGTATTGTTATTATTGGCAGGTTTTCCCCCCAGTCTGCACCCTTACAGCATCCCCACCCTGCACCGGGGAAGTTTTAATTCTGGGTTTATTCTGTGAGTAAAGGAAATACTCTCAAATGTGGCCACAGCCTGAGGGTTAGAGATTGAACATCCCTGAAATTGTTCAAGAGCATGGCAGGGGCTCAGAGCCCCTCTACACACCACAGAGGTGTCAGCACAGGGAAGACCCCACTGCCACCAGATAATCTAGTTTTTCTCTTGTTCCAAATCCCTTTTAAACACCTTACAAGCAAATCTTTACTTCTGAAAACCTTTTTCCAGTGTGCTTCCCCTCCCTGCCTCTCCCTGGTGTTATCCCAGAAAACGGCACTATAAAATGACATGGTTCTTTTCCCAAACTCCTGCTTGGGACTCTTGGTACCTAATTCAGGATTGTCAGAAGGCTGTACACGAGCTCAGCTCTGCTCCTCATAGGAACACAAGAAGAAAAGCAAGAGGCACTGGTAAAGAGCTGGCTCCCTTTCCCAGCACATGAGCCAGTGCCGTGGTCAGCGTGGGTTTCAGATCCTCAAGCTTTCTTTTCGGCATCACTGCGAGGACAGTGCTCCCTCCCAAGCCTGGCTTGAATAATCCCATTCACCACAAGACTCGTGAGGCTTAAAGGAGTTGTCAGCGTCTTTGAATATTTTCCTTCTTGGGAGACTTGGCTGCACCCTGTAAAGTGAAAGCCCTGAGCGAAGGATGCTGGTGGGATCCCTGCCTCCGGAGCAGCACAGCCCTCAAAGGGGCTGGGAGCACGTTTTCCGCTGCTTTCATGTGGCTGCTTACTCCTCTCCAAACATCTCCGAGGTCTCTGCTCAATGTCTGCTGTCTGGCATGCTGGGAAGCCAGTGGAAATACTTGTTTTTCACTCTGGAAGAGGGAAGCGATGCCATGAGAGATGTGACTGCAAATGCTCCTGCCCTGCTCGTCAGCACAAGAGCTGCAGGGCTCAGCACTGCTCCTGGGCAGCCTCTGACCCACAGACCTTGCTGGGGTCCCCCAAATGCTGCATCTCCCCAGTTAAAGGCTATGAAAAGGAAAGAAGAGGGATTTTAGGTCTGGCTGAAAGCTGTGTGAGCTCAGATGGAATTTCCCCACCAGGTTTTAGTTAGCTCCCAGAAGGAGCCTGATTCTGCAGGGGTTCTTCACAGACTCACATCTGCAGATGTGGCACCTGGGGCTGGCTTTGCTACGGGATCCTTTCCTTATCTGACCCCTTCCAAGCACCAGCTCTGAGCTCACTTCAAACCTCCTCCACTTCTACAGCTAGGTGCTAACAGCTCCCACCCATCCCTCTAGCCCTTACCTTGTCCAGATCCAAGCCTCTGGAAAATTTCCTGTATTTGCAGCATTTTCCCTCCTCCTGAGCCTCTCCAGCAAGCCCCTCTGAAACTCCAGGCTGTTTTTCAGCTGTCAAGCTACAAGCAGAGCACAAACAGGAAAGTGCCTGGGACTCCCTTTGAACAATTTGGGGGGGGATTTTTTGTGCCTGGTGTCACCCTGCTCTCAGTCTGTTACAACCTGGGCAGTACATGCTTATCTTTGCAGCAGCCAATGCTATTGGCATTTAAAGGCTCAAGATGCCAAGGAATCAGCACAAAATCCAGTGAATGTGGCCAAGATGGAAAGCAACATCTGATCTCTGCCCCAAAAACTGTGTCCTGTCAACAGTACTGCCCACCCAGCTGCCCCAGGGTTTGGCCCAGTGGTCGAGATTCCACGAGGTGACAGAAACAAGCCTTCACACACTGAGGGTGTGCCTGCAATCACATCTCACTTTTTGCTGCTCCAGGCATTATTCAATCCTCATCCACCTGGACGTGGATTGCCTGTCAAGTTCCCATGCTGGAAAAACAAAGTGCTGCACACACACAGTTGAAATAAAAGTCAGAAACTGACAAAAATGTTTAATATTAGTTTTGAAGAGAAAGTGACCGTACTCGCTTAGATGAGAAAGTAATGACTGGGTGTGTTTAGTGAGCTCTCCTGCCAACCTGTCAGCCCAGGGCTGTGGCTCTCTGCGAGGCCCAGGCCTCCCCACTGCTGCTCTCAGCGTGTGACAATGCAAACTCACTGGGACACAAAACACAACTGCCGTGGGAGCCGGCGTGTGGAGGCTGCGCTCGGGTCTGCGTTTGGCTGCCGCTCTCGGGCCATGGCACATGTCAGCAGAACTGCAAGAGAAGGGAGTTCAAACCCCAATTAGAAACCTCACTGCAGAAGGTAAGGATCCTTGGTTCAGAGGCTGGCAAGCACTTGGGGGTTCTCAGAAGCAGGGGCCAAAGGGAGCTCCCATGTGAATCTCTCGGCTGTGGCTCTGGCTCTTTGTAGTGGCATCATTTCTGCTCGCTACTGACCAGATTTCTGCTCACCTCTGAGCTCTGTGCACAGCACGAAAGAGCAGTTTTGAACTCCTGAACATCATCACCACTATCCCTCAGAGGGCAGAGGCAGCATGGAAAGCACTGTGAAGATGGTTATGGAAGAAGGATCTGAGGAGAGACCAGGGAATGTGGAAATGAGGCTTGACCCCAGCTGGTCTGCAGGGATGAACCCAGGAGCTCTTGCCTCTTTGCTGGGAGGGAAAAATCACTCTCTAGAGCCAGTGAGGGTTTGGCCAGCACCTCTGAGCAGCAGCCAAGTGCCTGCAGCACGGTGGGTGCAGCCACCCCAAGCCCCCTCAGTGCCAGTTATAGCCCTGGTGTGCTACCTTCCAGCGATTCCCACACTCGTTGCACACGACGAACGTGGTCATGGGCTCATCAGAGCTGCGGGTCTGCACCTGGGGGGACAGAGAGGAGGTGAGAGCTGAGCATCACACACGGCCCTACCCCTCTGATCCCCAGGGATTCGTGCTGGACTCACAGAGTCAAGGAGAGACCGAGGATTGGGACAGAAAAAGGAGTTTTCCAGTACAGTAAGTCTGGTGGTTGTGTTACACACAGTACACATGAACATACATCATGACCCTCTTCAGCCTGGCATTACCTGAGTGGTAAGTTTTGGGGCAGCACATTCCCCTCCTCACCCAATCTGCTGCCCATTTCTTGTAGGTAACTGTGGAAGTGGACATGCCCACAGTCAATCCCTCCCCAGACTGTCCCCCAGGAAGGGATGTGGCCAGAAGCACCATGAAAATCCCTCAGTCCCATGCACAAGAGCATAAAAAAGTATCAAGCCATTCCCATTTACAGACCAGTCCTACATCCTGGCCTCACAAGAACACACTCTGGGTTACCAGGTTCTGCACAGTTCCAGTCTGGTTTGTGTTTGAGCCATTAAGGAACTCTGATATTTAACCCAGATGTGATTGCTGCCTCTGACTGCCTCTTGCCAGAAACACATTCTTTACTAAAAACCAGATTTTCGTGGCATTTGAATACCACAAGGCAGATCTAGACTGAAAACACTGGTACTCCCCACACTAGTCAGGCAGAACTGTGTCAAGGGGTGATTATGGTGATCTACCTGTGTAATTACTCAGTGTGCAAGAGTCATGATGCAAAGTAACCATTTTTGCAAGAATGTTAGATAGCTAAATTCTGTAATTCTTCCCTTTTACTGTCTGCTTTCAACATGCTCATAAATGCCAGTTCATCTACTTGGAACTTAGAACATCTCATCACCCATTAGTGATTTCATTGGAAAACAAATCAAAAGACAGAAAACCTCCTGATATTTCTATTTAGAAGACACTGCTGTCTCCTGCTCAAATTCCAGGCAAACTCCAGTCCACTACAGGTGGAGACAGTGCCATGTGCTGGGACAGCCCAGGAATGCTTACTGGGAGCACTGGAAGAGCGAGGCCTCTTGCCTGAGCCAGCCTGTGGGATGCAAGGCTGCTGCTGAGCCAAAGGAAACTCCCTGGTCAGATTCCTGGATCTCCTTCTCTTTCCATGTGTTTGTATGTCCAGGCCAAGCAGATGCAGGAGTCCCAGCCGGCACTTGCACACGCAGTTTGTGCGCAGTCACTCAGCAGCAATCTGGTGGCTGCTGGTGCATTTTTGGGTATCTGCACATTTTAAACCACTGACTCACAGCAAAGGCACATTTATCTCCAGATGCCTGGCACGAACATGGGAGCTAAAAAGCACTGGTAATGCGCAAGGCTTCCAGCAGCTGGCTATGGGGAAGAAAAATCCTCTGTCTGCTCACATCATAGCTTCATTTTTTCCTTTTGTTTCACCCATTTCATGCTATTTGATTTGAAATAAGTTGGGACTTATCCAGCTGCAGGTTATCTATATTCTTAATTTGTGCTTTTAATACCATCAACATGTCTGACTCAGTTCCCGCAGCCTCTCCTCTACACTACCCACTCCTTTCTTGGCTGAATCCCAGCATTCCCAGCACCTGCTTTCAGTGCAGAGGACTGCTGAACTTTTGAAAGCTTCCTCAGTGCTGCACAACTCCTGCTCTTGTACAAAAAGTTACACAAGCTCACAGAAACACATGCAGAAGTACATTTTAGACAGCCTCAAGTGTTTTCTGTCCACCAGCAGCAAAATGTGTGCCACGCTGCAGGGTCTGTCACAGAGCAGTGTGAGCTTGTGACCATGACAGATCCTGCCCTGTGCAAAGGAGCAGGAAAACCAACCTGGGTGTAGGTGCAGTTCTTCTTCTTGCATTTTCCACAGGTGAAGAGGTCAGTCTGTGTCCCTCCTGTCTTGGCCATCTGATGCTCCCGGATTGCTTCTTTTGTCATAGCTTTCCTGATCTCTTTCAGCTCATTACTGGCCATTTCCTTTAAAAAAAAAAAAAGCAATAAAATCATATCTGCCCAGTTTTACCACCACACCCACTTCAGTGGAAACAGCCAACAGGACAGGGCAGGCTGACAGATGGGCATTAAGACAGAAAGCCTATTCCAGTTCTGGTTTCTGGTTTCTGGTTCATACCCAGGGCCCTGGGATGAAGTGAAGGCCCAACCAACCACTCTCCACACTGCAAACCCCATTGCAAGCTCACTCCATGCACTTTGGCAGCATCTACTGAGATATCTGTGACCCTGGCAGCAGCCCAGCCCTTTGCCTCCAGGTAAGCCTCAGGACACATCCCCTGGGAGAAGCAAAAGAAGCAAACCCTGCTCCTCAGGCTCCCTCACCTCCGATGTCATCACCGCGATCTGCTCGGGGGTGATGGCCCCACACAGCACATTCTTTTTCAGCTCAGGATTTTTGGAGTCCTTCAGGTTGGAGATGCGGCTCCTCACGCGGTTTTTGTATTTCATGTCGGTGTTCTTGACATCCTGGTAGATGCGTAAGGGCAGTCAAGGAGCCTGCAACCAACCCAGAGGCATCAAGCACTTCCCAGCCACCCAAGAAGAGCAGGGATTGCCACCCACTGCCAGGACACAGATGAAGGTGCTGGGACCCAACAACAGCATCTGCTCTGGGAGGTCAGTGCTGGATTTGAGAGCAGGTTTATACAATCCCAAAGTCTAGGGGCTTTCAGCTTGGGCTTTTTCATTGTGCTAGAAATATTCAGCTATGCCCAGACTCTACAATCTGCCCTTTCTCTCAGCATGGCAGCCAGAAACCCCTCCACTGAGAGTGCCCAGCTGCACCTCCAACCCCACAGTTCCCAAACCAAGCAAACTCCTGGCTTATTTCCCATCAACATGGAACTTGATCCTCATTGCTCCATCCCTTCCATTGCTTTTGTCTAGATCAGCACTCTCTCCTCAACAGGGGGGCACAGGAAAGTTGCATGTATTTGGAAGCAGAATCAAAATCAGGAAACAGCACTCTGATGGGAAAGACAAACTAGGGATTACAGTCTCTGAGCTCCCAACTCCACACTGGTAGCTCCTTAGTGACCCAGGACTCAGCCAAGCAGAGCTGGAATCAGACCCAGAACCCTGACAAGCTCCAGCAGAACATTTATGCACATAGTCCCATTTTTCCTTTGAGCACATGGATTTCACTGCTGGAGGCATGCAGGCCTGGAGGAAGCACAGTACAGCAAGGATATACTCTTCAATCTGGGCTGCTATGTGCTCGCAGTCAGCACCGATGGCGATGTAGTCATCTGTAAGACAGCACAAACAGGAGCTCAGCAGCTTCCAACCTGGCCAGAGCTCCACAGGCTCAGCTTTTCTGAGCTACAAATCTGGATAGTTTGCTGGTTTGATTCACATCTCTTCCCATCAAACGGCCTCTTGGCCTTTGATCTCGCTACTCTCTGACCCTTTGAAATGGGTAGTGATGAAAATAGATGAATCCAGCCAGTCTGTGCCCTGTGCCTCTCTGGAATAAGGACTGCATGAGACAAAGCTAACAACAGCCTTGGCTCAAGAACTTAGTTTTCCAATATATTTTTTATATAACTGAAATCAAACATATATAGATAGGAATTGAGTTCCGTGAGATATTCACCTCAATGAGCAGTAACTCTACTCAGACCAACCAATCTGGGAAGCCCTGGAGGTGTGCAGCATCAGGATCAAGCCTTCCTTTCTCATCTCACCTCAGGACTGGCTGCTTCTCCCCTCTTCTCCTCCACACATCAAACAGAGTGCATGACTGCCATGGATTTGGACAGCCAGTATGGTAACCAACACCACAAAGCAGGGAAGGTAGGGCACAGCTGAGCTAAGGGAACGGCTCAAGGGAACTCCTTCCAAGATTTCATATGAAAAGGGTTTTTCTAAGAGCTGTGCAAAGCATTTAATGCGGCATATAAATACATGCAGAGGAAGGCTAGAAATAAAGACCTCATGAACTTCTCCATCTGTCATCTACATTCCTTGGCTCCAAATTAATAAGTCTCTGCAGTGCTTAGACCCCAGTTTTTCAAAGGGATTTGCAATGTGGACACAACCAGATGCTCAAACTTCCAGAGATACTGAGCACCTGCAGTTGCCTCTCACTTGAGATGGCACAGACTGAATGCACCCATTCCACCCCAGACCCAGAGGACCACAACATTTAAGGAGCTCCGGTCTGCAAAGGCAGGAGAGTCTGAGATACTGACTGAAATAAGCACCATTCCTACAAAGTCCATGTACTGAGTCACAGCTTCACTTTGTGCCCTAAGGGTGACAGGGAAGACAATTTCACTTTACAGCAATCAGAAAAGACCTAGAAAGTGAAGCAAATCCCTGCACACCTGAAAGACTAAACTTCTGCACAGATCACCCCATCTTGCAGAGCAGAAGACCCCAAGCAACCCCATGTTCTTAATAGCCATTGCCTGACACACTGTCCTGCCTCCAGCTCAAGCCAGGTCCTCGTGTAAGTGTCTGAAAATGCTGCAACAGCAGCCAGTTCATCGGAGGGGTGACCAGTGGCTAGACCGAGCTGCTGGCAATAATCCTTTGACAAGGCTGCTCCAGAACAGTGTGTCTAAGCTGAGCTGGCACTGACAGTCTCTGTCAGAATGCCCTAGGAGCTGTGAAGCACTTGAGGCTTCCCCCAGCACTTACCATCAGCCTGCAGAGCTGCTGTCAGCATCTCCCTGCATTTGTTGCGCACAGCGTCGCAGGTGATGGGGGCCGGAGGGAAGGTGGTGATTTTGGGGGTGGTCGGAGTCTTTGGAGGCTCCTGCCTTTTGTTGGAGCTAAAAGAAAAACTTCACCTGTCAGAATGTCTCAGTTTGGGCCACTGAGAGCAGAGAAGGGAGCAGCAGGTATGTGGCCAAGCATGCTGTTAATCATAATACAGAAGCAGTCAGGACACAGTGCAAAGTCATTGTCCCAAATCAGCACAGAGCACAATTCAGCCTAGGCACGAGCTCTCCTGTGGACACTGCTGGCTGCCAGCAGAGGTTTTATCCATGAACAACCCTGCCAACCATCTTGTGTTATTCATCACATATCAGCTGCTGCCCCACTGGGCATCAAGGAAAAATTTTACTGTTGGACACCACCAGTAATACACTCAGGACATCTGAGAACATCAGCACTCTCTCAGTTTGGCAGTTCAGTGCAGATTCATGGTACTTATTTCCTCTTCAACTTTGCAGGACACCAAGCCCATACCTGCTCTCAGCAGAAAGCAAGCAGAAAGCTCCAGAAGGAGCTGCTGTGCTGAGGAAAAGAAAGAAAATGGCTTCTCCAGCTTTGATATTTAAAAAACACCACCAACAAAGCATAGCACATAAAAGGTTCTTCCTTTTTCCTGTAATCTGAGCAAGACACTGATTACTCATCTCACAGAAGAGCACCCCTACACAGCCACACACAGCTCACACAGGTGCCAGGCTAGCACAGGACTATGAAATACTGCTCTGCTCTCAAAAATAACTCCATTTCCACCTGCAATGGGCACAGGCAAGGGAATGCAAACACCTGCCTGCTGTGGCTGACTCAGTCAGGTCACCTGCCAGGGGAGCAGGATGGAGACCTGCCTGCACAATGAGCACATGATGTGGGCAGGCTGAGTCACTGCTGCGGGGTCTGCATGCAGAGAAGGAACCTCACTGAGCAGCTTAGCTGGTTGTGCACCCAGAAAGCCTAACATCTGCACGTGGAGTTAGTCAGCCCTGCAAATACTGCTGGTAAAAGATCTCGGTTAGTATGATTCACAGATGATTTTCTAGAGTTTTGCTCTCCCTTCTAAATCTAGGCAGCAGAACAGCAATTATTTTTTTCAGCAGAGATTGCTCTGGCTTTGGTGATTGGACTGTAAAATTCCCTGCATTTATGCCCAATGCCTGGTAAAATTATTGCACAAAGAGACAGAAAGGGAAAAAAAGAGAAACCTCAATATTTCACCCATGCCATGCTGGTAATATCTCCTTGAAGATCCAAGTGGCTTGACAATTTTTGTTAAGCTGGGTCACTACTGCCAGTTCTTTGCCATCAAAAATAAATTTGTTATGAACAAGCACTTCCACTACACTGTCCTGGAAGGGATTAGTCACCCCACAAAAAAAAAAACAGCACTAAGCTGGAAACCTTCTGAATCTGCTGCTGCACAAACTGAGCCAGACGACTTTAGGGATTTATCCTGGGAGCTCCTGTGACTAAGGTCATATCCAGTCTGGCTCCAATCCCACAGATCACCATTGGGGCTACTGGATTTCCACAGTTCAGAACCTCGCCAAGCCCTTTTCAGAAGCATCCACCAATGAACCTTCAGCAAATTGTTCAGGTCAAGCCAAAGCAGAACTTTGATTTCTTGTTCAGATGAAGGAGATGATGCACTCTGTGAGGGAGATTGTATTGTGAGCTCACTGTGTTTCTCTTTGACCAATAGCTGAATAAAACCCCTTTTTACCAGCTGACTTTACTGGTCGGCACTGCAGGAGCCTATTAAAGAACAGATTTGTGTCCAAAAAAGCTCAAAACATTCAACAGGATTTACACTGCACATGTTACAAAAAAGAAACAACTTAGCCTGTAAATAATCCATTAGATGATGATTTTCTCCCATCTGGAATGTAGAAACTGCCATCAGGTACTTTTGTGCTTAAGAAGCTACACACAAATCACAGACAGCACTCATGGGGGTGTATTTACCAGAGCAGACACTAAGGATAACTCATAATTCAGGAATAACCCATCTAAAAAATCACAGCTTCTCATGTTACATAACATAGTTCGGAAAAATTAGACTTCCCAAAGGATAAAGGCAAAAGGCCTAGAAAACATACTTACAGTAAAAGGAAGGATTTCAGGAATATGGGTGGTTTGTGGCAAGGGAAACTTAAAGGAGACAAGTCCTGAAATTCCTTACAAAGGAAGATGGTAGGAAAATAATCCACAGAAGGGTGTAGAAACTGGTTTAGTAAGACAGGTTTTGATTTGAGAGTAAGTTTTAAACTGTAAGGGTGAGTTATGAAATGGAAATAATGCCAAGGGCAGCTGTAGAAATGCCTTGCCCTGAGGTTTTCTAGGGTTGTCAAAGAGCTTGGAAAAAGCCTGTCAGGGACAGCTTGGGCAGAGGTTGTGCTGTGCTGGGGAGAGGCTGCAGCAGGAGAAGTTTCCCTGAGAGCTCTTCCAGATTTAAATTTTGTGTTATATTGTAGGCAACAAACAGAGGTATCCCAGAGCAAAACTCAGTGTGTGAACACAGTGACCTCAGTGTGAACTCAGAACACTGATCTTCACTACAGTGAGTCCTTAAACACAGGTCCTCAAACCTTATAGGTAACCTGATTTTCAAGAAGATTCTATCTGCAAATTCTATCAACTTAAATATTTAGATGTTTATTCCTTGGGGGTGGAAAAAAGCTCGACAAGATGCATGAGAGTCCCATTTCTATTAGCTGATGAGGAAAGATACATTTGCCTGCACACACACACGTCATCCATGCCCTGAGATGAGAGCTGATCCCTCAAGAATTAGATGAAACAGACTTCTCAGCCATTCCAAAGACAAAAAAATTATTTATTAAGGTTTAGAGGTTAGTTTATAAATAGAATAGTTGGGAAATAGAGCTCAAACACACCTCGAAGACTTATTTCAGGAAATCCTTGTGGTTCACACTGTTCCTGTTAAACAGGAGAAAGAGCTTGTAAATCTATCCAGGCAGCAAAAGTTTATACATGAAACAAGGCTATGCTGGAACAAAATGGTGGCAAAGCAGCAGCCAGGGACTGCAAGCAGAACTCAGGGCTGCACTGGAGGAAAATCCCACAGAAGAGCTAAATTCAGGCCACAGATCCAAAACCTCCTAATAAAGGCAGTTTAGAGAATCCTGGAAAAGAAAAACCTCATGCTGCCAGAGACAGAAACGTTAGACACAGCCCATTAAAAGGTACTACACTATGGGTCTGAAATTCTACAGCAAAACAGAATATGCTTTGATTCGAGTGATGCAGTGTCTAAATTCACAGGTGCCAGCCCCACGCTGGCTCAGAGCCTTCAGGTCTTGCAGTGATAGCTCCAGTCACTACACAGCCATTTCTACATCTGTGCTCCAGAAAGCAAGATGAGTTTCAGGCCAAGAGTTAGTCAAATGTTTTTCCCTGACCAAAATGGAAGGCGTAGCCAAAATCTATCAGACTGAGAGGCTGAAATATCTGAATAAAAACTGATCTCTCTGGTGTCTTGACAGCAGCCTCATCTGAACCAGCTATCACACACTGAGCAATCAGTCTGACTCCACTGCAGCCTCTGCTTCAAAGAACAGCGACTCTTCTCTGCCAATAAATTATTTTTTTTAAGGCAGATTAGTAGTTTATTTTGCAGCACTGGAGAAAAAGCATTCCTGTTCTCTGGAAGAGAGCCTGGCTCAACAGACTGACACCAGGAGCTGGCCCCTGCTTCTGGTCTAGGCTACACTAATCCACTGGCTTCTGTTCATCCCTCACAGCCAAGGGGATGCTTTGCTAGTCAGAAGATGAAGGCTGAATACAAGTAAAAAACATCAAGGATTTAAAAAAAAACCACAAAACTGCAGGACCTGCAGCACATTAAGGCACAAGGGAACATGAGCAGCACAAGCCAGACACCTCCACTCCACATAGCCCATGATAAGTGACAAAGCAAGGAGGCAGCAAGGAGGGGTTTTGCCTCTGTGCCTACAGCCCAGATCCTGTTCCAAGTGAAATCCCACACAGATCTGGATAGCCCTGGCTCCCATTCTGCAGTGCATCACTGAACTCCATCCTAGCTCTGAAATATCCCAAGTTCTTTCGCTGCAATACTCAGCAAATCCTTTTTCCCATTTTATGGAAGCAAGAAAACCAAAGATACCAATCATTTAAAGTCATTGAGCTCAGCACCAGTAGCCTTCTCTCCATCAGCAGCTCTGTATCGAGCTGCAAAGAAGCCAAGCCTTGAGAGAGCTGAGCAAAAATAAAGAAGTGACAAGAAAGTGACCAGCAAAAGCTACAAACATGGAAAATCCTGCAAGCCAGCGGGACTACAGCCTGAATACTCTAAATCTTCTGTCAGCCTTGGGAAACTGGGTAAATCACTTAAGAGCCAAATCTAGGAAGCACACACCCTCCTGGGATCTGAGGCTGAGAGAAATCTCTAGAACAAAGCTTAAAATCCCATTTTTCCCCTCCCCTTTGATCACTGTCTGCACTCAACAACTGCAGTCACAGGCAGTGGAAACAGGATGCAGCATTCAAGACATGGCAAGGAGCAAACATGCAGCTGACCTGCCACAGGGAAAAGGGGACTTCTGCTGGGATTTGTCAAGGACAAAGAAATGGAAGTTTTACTTTAGTAATGTATCAATCAATCCCATCCATCACTTGAAAGAGCACAGGCCAAAAATAATCTTCATTCTAAGAAGTTCAAAGTTCCAAATAAACAAAAATGCATAAAAACGCAACATAAAAAAGAATTGAGGAATGTTCTACTATTAGAAAAAACAACACATAACCAAGAGTAAAAAACATGAAATAAAATATTAATAATATTTTAAAACTCACTAAAGCCACTGTATTTTTTAGATGTGTATTTTTGCATTACAGTTTATTAACAACACCACTAAGATCAATGTTGAAGAAGAAACACTTCCAGTGTCTCCAGTCAGGAATTTGACTACACAAAACTCATGACTCAGACACTTAAAAATAAAAGTTAAAGATGCCTTAAGAAAATTTAAATTCTGTAACAGTGTCATCTTTGGTAAAAGGGAAGTATTACCTTTGGTCTCTTGAGTTACCAGTCTCCTTGGAGGAAGATGTTGGCAAAGACAGGCTTTTCTTTTTCTCCTCATTTTTTTCCTCAGAAGCATCTATGTTCAAAAGAGGAATCAGTTCAGAATTGGTCTCTATGCTACAACCCTGCCTATACTCATCAATGTTTTCACACTGTTGGTCTAAAGTAATTTATTATTCTCCCAAAAAGAGTCAGGAGAAAATGCCTTTATGGCCTTCCTGCTTTCCTTTTCCTTGCCTTCAAGTAGAAACTAATTCAAACAAAAGATTTCCTCACCAATCTAGAAAGCAATCACTTTCCCTGCCTGGGAGATAAGCTTCCTCACAAGACATGCCTCATCACAAAAGTTTCTTTCAGAGGCTGCTGAGCAGGGATTAGATCAAGCTCTCTCAAGCACCACTAAAAGCAGAATTTCCAGCCAACACCAGCTGAAGGGCCAGTACAGGCTGGTCCTTGAGGGAGAACAGCTTCTGATTCCCAAGTGCTGTTGAAAGCCAACAGCACAGCCCTGGAGAGGCCTTTCACGACACTGTAGAACAAGTTTGACCCAGAGGTAAATTGTCTGAGCCTACACAGACCCAGTCTAATGAGGAGGTGTCAATCCAGGCAGGACAGGAAGAGCTCTTTTAACACTCACCTGGCCTAGCAAGAAATGGGAGCCCATAACCAAGAAAGCCTCCCCAGCTGGGTCCATGTGAGTTTTTCTACAAAGTGGTGAATTAAGATCCTTCTCCAACTCACCACCCAAAATGCAGCCCAGCACTTCCCTTCCCAAGCTGTTGCACGAGGCTGACAGCACACGTGGTGTTAATGCCACACAGAGCACAAGTGAGAGCACAGGGTTCAGAGCACAGATATTGTTTCTACAAATAGCATTGCCAGTCATTATGTGATGAGGTACAAGTTAATAGTGCTGAAGCTTTCAATGTTCTTCCAATGATGAACAGGCTAAACAGGACCTAAATCCAGGGGGTGCATGATAGGACACAAAATTCAAAAGACAGAGGGTGGAATTGTGAAGGCTGATTTGCTAGAAATGTTTTATTCAGATCAAGAGATAAGCTCTCCCAAAAAACTCAGCCTCCCACTGAAGCCAGCTTCTTCACAAGCTGAATATGACAGGAGCATGCTGATTTCCTTACCTAGAAGTTTCTTCCAAGATTTGATGAGGGATTTGGCAAGTGATATCACTTCTTCATCTGTGCTCTGCTTCCTCAGTGCATTCACTGACATCCCAATGCGGGTGGACTGCAAGGGAACACCCCAGTGAATCACTCCAGAACAGATCCATTATTAGTCACTAACTGAAATCTCAAATAACCACGACAAAGTCAAAGCCATGACCAAGACAGGAGTATCCACGGGTTTGCAGAATGATTCTCTGACCCTTACAACTTTGGAAGAGCGAGGTGACACTCTCCAGCTTCCACAACCGAACAGAAGACACATCCAATCTCCCCCAATCCCTTCCCTACACACATAAAAGTGACATTCAAGCTCAGAGTGAAAAGCTCCAAGATGCATCACAACCTCCAAATTGTAATTCTGCTCAGCCCTCCCCAGTGTCCTGAATATCACCATTACAAAGAACTTCTCCCATGATGCCCTCTGTGTTTGCTATTTTAACCCAGTCTTTCCTCTCTTTGCAGCCTAAAAACAAGATTTGAGCAGTTATACACATGGTGACCCAGAACTCTTTAACTGCCAGTCCAAAACCCAACTGCAGCACTATTCGACTGGATTTAATGTTTATTTTGATTCTTTGCATAAGGCAAGAAGTGTAAGGAAATCTATTAAGTTTATTTAGACAACGTTTTGAACTCATCCAGATGCAGACTTCAGCTTTTTACCATAACTGTGCAACTCACCTGCAGTAAATCCAAAGTCATAGGCATACTTTTCAGTTCTTTCAGTAAATCCATTGCACCTTCCTGGGGAGGAAAAGAGAAAGAGAATGAGTGCCTCAGCTCTTAGTAAAGGAATTCAACAGCTTGGAAACAGACACAGAAAGTTGAATTCAAAGGGATAAACACCAGCAAGCGTTCCCTGAAACATCAGCAAGTTCTCTGCTGGGGTTGCTGCTCCAGACAGACAGAAGATCCTGCAACCTGAAGGCACCTGAATTATTGAAATGGGCAAAACAGAAGACCACAGGAGTGCTACAGGTCCTTGCTTGTGTATGGTACAAGTGCAGCATTAGTTTATGATCCTTACCTGGCAGCTTAGCACCTTTATCACCCGAAAAACCCACTCTAAATCACAACTGTCAACGACTCCATGTAGCTGTTTCCTAGTTTTCATATTAACACCTCACTCTGCTCAGGACAAGAGCTGAAACCAGTTGCAAAGCCAGCAAGCTGTGATTCTGAAGAGTTGACCACTTGACACTTGTTCTGTGAAGTCTCCTTACATCATCTCTTCATCCCAGAACCGAGGACCAGGAAAAATATGACTAGGTCCTAGAACTGGCAGTCACTCAGAGAACGGAAAATCACTTTCTCCCTCTAGCAGATCCCAGCCTAGCGTAGGCCTGTCTCCATTCAGCTGCCTCTTTCCTCCCCACCCCCTTCCCTCACAAGGCTTCCAGTGTTCACATTTAGCAGCTCATTTACAACACCGACCACTCCAAGCCCAGTTGCAGCACAAGGCCTGCACGGGCACCGTTGTAGGGAAGTGAAGCCGCCTGCACATCCTCACATCCCGCCCTCCCTGTGCAGAAGGGCTGCTTCCAATTCATCCCAGGAGCAATCCAGCTGCAATCTACCCTACAGAACAGATGCCAAAATCAAAGCAGAGTCAAAGCTTTCAGCGTGCACACAAGCAGCTCACACCAGCATAAACCACACACATTTACCGTAGCCAGAACGACTGACTTCCCCCCTCGGGCAGTTTCACACCTTCCCGTTCCTCCAGCCCTGAACACCCACAGTGACCTGGTGATTCCTGGCTCCCAATGGAGCCACTCGGCACAATGGCAGCAAATGAGGATCCATGAAAAAAACAGAGCAACAAAGAGGTGCTCCAGGAAACTGTCCTGCAGGAAGAGTTCTCAGATTAGCCAAGACACAACATGGGGCAGTTCAGCACCATCTCAAACGCCAGCCAAGAGGAAATGTTGCATACCCCTCATCTAAGAAGCTGCCTCTTTCCCAATGAAGCTGGAAGCAAATTGTGCAAAGTTGCTTCTTTCCTATTTCAACACTGATGCTAAAAACCTGCCACCAAGGAGAAGAGAGATCACAGGCTGCGCTTTAGCCCAAACACACTTCCCTGGGCTGTTCCAACAGTGACACAAGTGACAGTGCTCGCCCTACCCAAAGCAGGCAGGGCCAGTCCAGCATCCAAAAGTCCATTTGATAACAGCACCCAGCATCCCACCACACAAATATCACACTCCTCTAATCCCTTTCCCTCCCCTCCTCGCCCATCATCTCCCACTCCCCACAGTCCTTACCAGCCCCAAAATACCCCCCCCAAACACAGATGTACAGCCTACCACCATCACAAACCCTTGTCAGCTTGCTGCCTTAGCACTTGCATGACACTGTGTTCCTACAAGCCCTGATATCCCATTAAGCTGGAAAATACCAGCTGCGGTCCCCCTGGGCTGACACACAGCAGAGACTCCCCGAGTGCAGACAGCAGCCTGGCCAGCCGTCCACACTCCAGAGGCCACGGCAGTGAGCAGCAGTGCCGGTGCGGGATGGAGATAGATGCAGGAAGCAAATCCATCAGCACCGGGGTTTTCCCGAGGGCAGACCGGAGCCCTAGGCCGGTGCTGGTGGGGACTCCCCTTCCAAAGGGCTCCCAGCAGGGACAGGGGGAAAGGCTGAGAATGCTCTCCAGGGGAACACCGGGCAGGCAGCACAGGGTGAGCCCGGGGGTGCTGAGATGTGGGCTGGGGATGCCAGAGGCCTGGGTGGAGGGCTCAGTATGGGGACTGGGGGTTCCCACAGCACCCAAGGGGGCACATGGGGCTGCCCGCCCAATACCTGGCAGTGGGTGGATCCTACACCTCCGCAAAGGATGGGGAAGGGAACGGGCGACAGGGTGTGGGGGAGGGAACCCCACTTTAATGGGGGGAGGCTCTGCTCCAATACGATGTAATGACCCGGGCGGCACTGAGAGAGAGGCCCCCAAAATGGGGTCTGGGGAGGCGGAGGCGCCTCACAACGGGCACCGAGGGAGAGGTGGGGGTCCGCAGCACGGCAGCGAGGAGGGGTTCCTGCGGAGAGGAGGGGCCGCGTCCGCCAGACACGATCCCGGGGCAGGGGGCGGCTCCCCACCCCAACCGGGCTGCGGGGGCCCTGCCGCCGCCA
>JAHLSL010000072.1:1451625-1466750 GCA_025920805.1 Petroica traversi | reverse complement strand
CCTACGCCGCGTTTCGCCCCGCTGAGGGGGCTCGGAGCGGAGCGGGGCTGAGGGACCCCCGGGGCTGAAGGACCCCCGGGGCTGAGGGACCCCCGGGGCTGAGGGACCCCCGGGGCTGAGGGACCCCCGGCCCCTATCCGCTCACGGCAGTAACAGCCCTGCCCCAAAAACTGCCGCGGGTCCGGAGAGCCACGGAGATAAGGAGCACCTCTGCAGTGGAGACAGGCTGAGAGCTGCGGGGTTCAGCGTGGAGAGGAGAAGGCTCCGGAGAGACCTTAAAGCTCCTTCCCCTGCCTAAAGGGGCTTGAAGAGAGGTGGAGGGAGGCTTTGGACAAGGGCCTGGAGGGACAGAGCAAGGGGGAATGGCTTCACGCTGACAGAAGGGAGGGTTAGATGGGGTATTGGAAAGAAATTCTTGTTTGTGAGGGTGGTGAGGCCCTGGCACAGGTGCCCAGATGAGCTGTGCCTGCCCCATCCCTGGAAGTGTCCAAGGCCAGGCTGGACAGGGCTTGGAGCAGCCTGGGATAGTGGAAGGTGTCCCTGCCCATGGGTTGGAACAAGATGAGCTTTACAGCTCCTTCTGACCCAAACCATTCTGTGACTCCATGACCATTGTCCGTGGCTATGCTGAGCCCCCGGAGCAGTGCTGACCCTGCTCCCCGGATAAGCCGAGGCTGTGCCCCTCGGACGGCCTTGGGGACGGCCCAGCAGTTACCAGCGGCGAGGGGACGGATGGTTTGGAGGGGGGGGCCTAGGCTGGACCCCCTGTAGATGGCACTCGTACACTGTGCGAGGGCAGCGCATCCCTCGGGAGCTGCTGCTGAGCGCTGTCGCTGCCTCCAGCTGGTTCCTGGCAGAGGGAGAACTTCCATGCACAGCCGCCTGCACAGCCCTCGCCAAGTGCCGATGTTTCAGAGAGGGCCCTGACTGTGCTGGTGAAGAGCGGCCGTGTCTTGCCCGGCTGGAGCTGCAGATCATGTGGAAGCATGGGGATGGGCTACACGTGGCCTCGGGATGCACAGTCAGGTCTTGGGAACCAGAGTTCCCAGCACCCGTCTCCAACTGCACTCTGAACTGGGGCAGCTGAGCCACTGAGGACATAATCACAGAATCACAGAATTGGTAGGACTGAAGGGCTTGGAGATCATCCAACCCCTCTTCAAAGTCAGGGTCACCTAAAGCAGGTGACACAGGAACTTGTCCAGATGTGTTTTGAATACCTCCAGAGAGAGAGGGATTGAACAGATCAGTGCTAAAGCTCTGATGGATGGCTGACCCCCAAATCTGCCCACTAGGTACCAACAGCTGCCAGCTTGCTGTTCTTTATAGCAATACCATGGAGCTTTATAGCAATAGCACTTCTGTATTGCTGGGATCCCCTGGAGCAAGAGCTGCCACCTGGATGTGTGAGACATGTTTATCGCTAAATCGGCAAAGGTGGCCCCAGACCCTCTCCCTGGCATGATACCTTGAAACTTCCTGGCTTGGCCCCATGTTTGTGAACACGAGTGACCTCCACCCCACAGTTTGGAGCCTGTGCAGCACCTGGAAATCCTCCAACACTCGGCAGGGTCTGGCTGTGGAGTCAGGAGGTGCCATTTTGGAGAGACCCACCTCTGGGAGGGAGGAGGAAACAAGTCCCAACAAGGGGACCTTCTGTAGGTCCTTGGAAATGGGCAGCTGCCTGTCCCGTGTGTGGGGTCGGGTCACGCCGGTCCTTGGCGTCAGAGACACGCTCGAGCGGCACTGCTGCCACTGTGAGTGTGGTTTGTGTCACTGCAACCCGAAGATGGTTCCTGACCACAAGTATGGCCGGGGACGTGTCTCAGATTCCAGAGCACGCAGTCACTGATGCCGAGCGCCATCACCCCGTCACTCCCTGCCTCGAGCGGGAGCCGTCACCCCATCAGCGCTGGCCTCCTGTGGAGGCAACCAGCCTCACCCAGGCCCCACCACTGCCTGCTCGGCAGCGGGTCCCCAAGGGACAGAATGGCACAAAATCCTCATGCCTGCAGCCCTATGTGCCTGCCGGGCATGTCCCCTGCCCCTATGTGCCCACAGGCACAGCTCTGCAGGCCAATCCTGCCGGCCTGCAGCTCTGCACTTCCCAAGGGTTAACAGGACACAACAGGCCAGGCGTTTGCAGAGCAGGGAGGGTTCCTGGCTGACCTTGGCTGGGAGGCAGCGGTGGCGTCGCTCAGCCCAGCCCCCCGAGCGTGGAGCCGGTGGCCAGAGCGCTCCCCAAGCCTGGGTGGAGGTAGATCCAGAGGAAACTCCACCTCCACGGGAGCCAACCTGCTATTGCAGGAATTCCCAGAGAAATTCCCGCTTGGGGTGATCTGTCAACGGATCCATGAACTTTCTTTTACCTCTTGTGAAAGCAGCTACTTGAATGTGCTAAAAACAGAGCAGGGGCGAGTCTGTCAGGGAGAGGCTGGGAGGGGGCTTTTGCTGACCCTTACACACCAAGAGACACCCAGAAAGTCCCTGTGTGTGGTGCCTCTCTGGCAGCTGCCCTTGGCAGGCAGAGCTGGGAGAGCCAGGAGAAGTTTCCTGCAAAATAAAACCCCACAAAATCTCACCTGTTTTTTCCTCCAGGCTACTGTATTTCCCAAGTGACTCTCAGCAGATCTGAACCCAGCAAATGGGCTAGATCATGTTGGATGAGCTTTCCCTGCTTCCACTATCCCCAGTAAGCTCATTTGGAGATCAGCCATCAAACCCCACCCTTTCTCTGCTCCCATCAACCAGAGGCTTGGTCTGGTCCACTTTTGGAAAAAGCAGAGATGAGAGGCACTCCTGCCTTGTCCCTCTGCCCACCACAAAACCTGCAGGGAAGCTCTGTCCTGAGACACCCTCTAACTTCAGGGGTGCTCAGGTCTCTGGGACCTCAGCCTTGAGTCACTGCTTCCAGGACTGGCTGTCCTGGGTGACACACTGGGCTCTGAGCTGGTAATGAGTGATCCCGTAAAGTGAACAACAGACAATCAGTAGCTGGTAGACCCTGAGGCAGGAGATGGGAGCAGCTGCTGTAGGCTTTGCCAGAGCAGCACTTATTTTAGGGAAGGGTTTTGATGTGTCTCCCCTCCTTTTCACACTCATCAGCTTGCCTTGACTGGATGGCTCCTTAGTCTGATCCTCTAACCATACACTTGTGCCAGACCTGGAATGGAGACAGGGATCTGCCTTTCCTTCCCTTCCTTGCCGCAGCTGTTTGATGTCCTTACTCTCCTAGCCCTGGCACTGGGGACATTTGACCCTGGAGCAGTCAAATCCTCCATTCAAACACTAAGGAAACCTGGAGAATGTGGCATGACTGGTGACTTACATTTCTGTCTTACAGATCATCCTGTTTTCTCCTTTGAGGAGCTAAGGGACCTCTCCACACATCGTCTTGAGGCACAGGCCCTCCTAACACAATAGAAAACATCATGGTTCCCAGGAGATATTTTAAGATCCATTCATGCTGTTCTGGAAGAGCAGGCCACAGAGGCTCTGTGTCCTCCACTCCCTACATCCCCCCACTGCATCTGTCCTGGAGCCGCAGGTGAGCACCTGAGCCTGGGGACACAACCATCTGGACATCCTGGGACAAGTCCTATACCAGGAAAGGCTGCAGGACGTGGCTACAGTGGGCAGCAGCTGCAAGGGGAATGTGGCCAGGACCACCCTGTGTGGTAGCCCAGCCTCTGCCACCCTGAGAAAGGGGGAGCATGGAAGGAAGGATGCAGAGGAGATGATGGCTCCCATGGGCCCTGCTCATAGCGAGTGCCAGGGTGGAGTTTGGACCTCCAGCTTTGCAGATGCTCTTCTGAGACACTTTGGATTTTCCCTAAACCTCTTCCTACTAACGATTTTAATTATACTGGCTGCTGTTCAAAATAATAATGACAGGGAGAGGAATAAATGCTAAGCAGCAGCCTGTCACGCTTCATGAGATGCCCCCAGGGGACAGTGGGCCTGACAAGCAGCCAGCCCAGAGCCGAGCCAGCCAAGTGGGTGCAGGCTGCCACCCCGCACTGGCCACCAGCATTTTCTGGGGTCTGGGCTGGCCTGTGTAAACGTGAGAGCCTGTGCAGGCACTCAGGTCTCCTTTTTCTCCCCCTCTCTGTCTCCTTTTATTTGCCTCCATAAAACATAGGAAGTTCAAGCCATTCATTTTGCTATTTGTGTCTCCTTCCCCACGCCCCGGTTCCCTCCCTTGCCCCCTGCAGCCTCTCCTCTCACTGCTTGCCCAGCATCCTTGACCCTGAGAAGTCTGGTGTGTATGCACTTCCCTTTTGGCCCATGGAAAGCACCACTCTGAACTGGTGCCTTGATAAGTCTGCTGTGGGAAGGCAGGGGCTCCTGGGCTCCCACACAGGGCTTTCCCATGTAGCATTTCCTATGCTGTCCCTGCTCACCCGAGCGATCTCCAGACAAGGGCAGTGGGAAGCTCTCGGATGGCAGTGCCCCTCCGTGGCAGCAAGTCTGACCTCCTCGGGATCTCGTGACTTGCTCTGTGTCAAAAGCCACCGTGTGAGGAAGGAGGAATTCTCCTGAGGAGGAGGAGGATGGTTGACTTCTCATGGGCTAACATGGCACCTCTCAGTTCAGCCACAGCAAAGGATTGTAGAGGGCTCGAACCCCCCAGCCCCTTCCTCTCAGTGCTTTTGCTTTTGCAGAGCTCTGATACTTTCTCCCACGGAGTTTGGGATCAACGGGACCTGTGTCCTGTCAGCAAAGGAGCAGTTGGCAGAGCAGACAGGACTGGGGTCGAGACCTCAGAGGGGCTGGAGACAGGGATTGACTGGCAGAGAGGGAGGAAGCAGAGGCTCAGAGAGGAGGGCTGGGGCCTTTTCTCTGAGATAACCTCAGCACTCCAGCCGTGGTTTGCCGGAGGGCGAAGGCAGCGTGCTCCCTCCTCACTGCGTTCATCGAGCAGAACCAGGTCACCGCGGCTGTGCCGTGCCCTCTGCTCCCGCAGTGATGGGAGCACAGATAAGGACGTTGTCCCGCTTATCGCCCCATCAGCGGCTCTGCAGCGGCTCCGCTGCCCCAGCGCCGAGCACGGAGCCCTGATCTCATCAGCGCGCCGCACACTTGCAGCTCGAACAATAACCAACACAATTCCCAGAAATGCACAGCCTCCTGCTAAAGCCTCCCTGGGGGAAAGCATGCCAGCCGGCCTGTCGGCACCAGCACAGCCATCGCTGCCAGCCGCTGGCAAACGCAGCCTGCGGTGGCCCCAGCGCGGAGGCACCTCTGCGAAAACAAGGGTGTGCTGGGTGTGGTGGAGGGAGAGGCCGAGCTCGAGTCCTTGGGACCACCCATGAGCTCGCTGTCCTCAGGAAGTCCCTCTCCCTCTTGCTGTTTGTGACCAGGTGTCTTGCCCTGTCCCAGCCACCCCGTTTGCAGCCCCTGCCCGCTCTGAATGCCCGCTCAGTTCACAAAGGAGCTAAGATGCAAAACTAAGCCCAGTTATGTGGGCTGGGAGGATACAGACAGGGCCAGGGGCACTTCTCACCTCAGTGGGGACCCACAGCCTGGAAAGGCTTTTCCACATCTCACAGCTTCCCTAAGTGTCTCAGTCTGCCAGAGCCTTTCCTGTCACATTTGAGTAATTGCTGCTTCCACTTCCAGATGGAATATCTGGACACCCAAGCAGGCATGGCTGGATGCTCAAAGCAGGTATGTACCCTGTCCCAGCTGAACTGGAAGTGGGAGAGGGCCAGCAGCTGGCATGGCCATCCTTTCTCCAAGCACTTCCTCTGGAGCTCACCAGCCTGTCTTCTCCTCACACAAGGCCAGATGTGCCACCCAGGGAGTCAGCAGGGCACAACAGCAGAGCTGTCACCTCCAGACCTCACAGTAAAGCAGCAGACATTCTAAATCCCTCTGTAAAAGGTGCAATGCCAGCACCATCCCAGAGCCCAAATGAGGAAAGAGCTGCACCTGGAACGGCAAAATTGGGTGTCCCCAGTGCAGGAGGATGAGCCTTGCAGTGTCCCAAGTGAAGGAGGACCTGCCTCCCAGTGTCCCTGACACGAGGTGCATTGTTCATGAAAACACATGGGGAAGTCCAAGCAGGACAGACTCGCTGGCTGCGTTGGGCTTCCTGCCTCCTGGCCCCGGCCACCGCCTGACATCATCACTCCCGGTGGGAATGGCCACCCTGGCCCCACTCGGTCCCTGACATTAGCCAACAACTTCCTGACCTCCTGTCCGGCTTTTCAGCCTCCCACGGCCCCCCATGGTGAGAGGTTTTTATGCCTGAGAAAGATAGGTAGATAGTTAGATAGATAGATAGATAGATAGATAGATAGATAGATAGATAGACAGAAGCTTGACTCCTGCCACCATGGCACAACAGCTGACAAACCTGCGTCCTTTTCCTCACTACCATGGGCACAACAGAGGTGGTGCTCCCCATCACCTCGCCATCCATATCCGAGGGTTTGGGATGGCATGGAAGTGTGTGTTCTCCAAAATTGCCCCATTTAGATTGACAGGGGCTAGGAAGGCTGAGGAGAAGGAATGTGGGTGGAAGCAACACGAGTGGTGGAAGGATGCCTGTGAAACACACGGGTACTGCCTGGCCTCCATGCACCAGCCCCGTGGAGCACTGACCTTCTCCTCACCACCCTCAAATCTGCCCAAGTGACAGCAGGGTCTGGGTACGGTGTGTGCCACATCACCCACCCACTCTGCACACACTGACTTTTCCAAATAAAGAGACTTTTTAGTGAAAATGAGGGGGATCATGCAAGCCTTGGGCTGTTGCTGCACAGCCTCCCTTGCCTTGCAGCCATGAGTTTTTCCCTGGGTGACTCCTCACGAGCAGAGCACAGCCTTGGGCTGACGTGCTGCAAACCTGCCCTTGTCCAAACCCGCTGCTATCAGCACTTTGCTGCAGCTGCTTCCAGTGCTGCTCTTAGAGTTTTTCCTTGCAGCCTAAACCCCCACCACTGGCTCCATCCTTCTGGCTCCAGCCCACTGGGGATGGAAGGTTTCTCCTTCCCGAATATAAATATAACTGTAATCTGCTAAACCCTTCTGTTGATCCTGACTGCATCCTCCTGTCCTGAGCTTTCCTACAGTGCCTTTTATACCGGTAATAGCACCAGGCTCCTTCTCCCATCATTGTTGACTCGACAATGAAAACTGTTTGTATTATTGTGTCCCCGAAGCTTTGCCAATAGCACATGTGGCCCGAGCTGATAGCAACAGGCTTTGGCAAGGCTGCAGCTCTATCAGATAAGAGCCTTTAACCTTATTTCTCCAGCTCGAGCATTCCACGAAGGGCCATTCTGTCGTGAGCCTTTCCTTATCCTTCCCCTGAGCTTGCAGATCCACAGGCTCCACGGGCCAAGTAGAGGGGTCGCTGGCAAAGGGCAGAGGTGGAGGTGTTCAGGGCAAGCAGCCTGGGAAACAGCCTCAGTTAGGGTGAGAGAAGAGCCCTGGGGGGAGATGGAAAGACAGAGCTGCTTTCCCAGGCAATTTAAGGGCCAAACGCACGGCCATCCCTTGTCCCCTGCCTTCCTCAGGGACCCGCTCCACCCCGCCGTGCTCCACCTTGGCTCGGCTCCCGCACACAGCAGGAGCGAAGTGGAGGAGAAACGCTGGAGCCCGGAGGCCCTCGCACGCTCCCGGCTGGCCCGCGAACAAAGCCTTTCCCTTGGAGCCCTTCCCCGCCGCCTCCCTCCTGCCCCGGCCCCCTGCGCTCCGCCAGCCGCGGGGATCTCCGGCATCGGCCCAGCCCTGGGGGTCCAGCCCGAGCTCCTCAGCCCACCCTGCATCCCTGTGCCAAACCCCTCCGTGCCTGCTCCCAGCACCCCGAGCCCCAGCTCTGCTGCTGGGGGATTTCACTGCTGCTTTCTGGGCAGCACGAAGGATGCTCTGAAATCAGAAAGCAAAGAAAACAATGCTACCTGTGGCAAGCTTTAAAATCTCATTTTTAGGCCAATTTATGGGAGGGTTGTCACGGTTCTTGGGATTTTGATCTGCAAATGCAGCACATCCCCTTTCCCTTCCTTTAATGTTTCCAATGCAGTACCTAAAAGCAAAAGTTGTTCCTCTGCTGGCGAGGAGGGAATCTCTCAGGTCCTTCTCTTTATTCTTAGTGTAATTATTGTAATAATTATTAATGTTGTTATTATTATTATTAATGTTATTATTATTATAAGTTGTTGTTGTTACTGTAACTATTATTACAATTCTCTCTGGAGACAGACCACTCTATCAGAGATACATCGTGCCCTTTGCTGGGGAGATTGCTGTCTGTAAAGGGCTCAAGGAGTGGCCTGTGCCCTGTACAAGACATGCAGAAACTGAGGCCCGGAGCCACAGCAGCATCAACCTCACTCTGAGCCAAAATCCCTCTCTTCCACATGAGTTTCCCTGTCTGTGTGAGGTGAGGTTCTCTCAGCAACATCCTCATTCTCTCTGCTGGGCAGCAAAAGTCTTGGTGAAGCACAGAGGTAGCCACAAGATCCTGTGTGCAGTAGGGTGGGCTGTAAGCTTTGGTGGAGGCTGTCACTTCCAGGGATGCTGCAAAGGACTCCCCTTCTTCCAGGGATGCTGTGGTGTTCCTCTTCCTCCAGGGATGCTGCAAAGGGCTCCTCCTCATCCAGACCTGGTTATGGTGATGCTCAGGAACCAGGCAGACACCTTCCTGTGAGCAAAAACCAGCCAGTGCATGGAAAACTTGAGCAGAAAGCACTGGGTTGGGAGCTGGAGGGGAAGTGGGGACAGAGGAGAGGGGAGAGGAAAGAGGACAGAGGGGAGCAGGGCACAGCCAGCAGCCATCTGCCATCTGCTGCTGCCCAGTGAGGTCGTGCCTCATGCTGAGGTAAACCATGTCAGGAGCCACAGCAGCTCCTGAGACCAGCAAACCTTTCCTAGGTGGACATGTCCTGTGCTGCTGGATCAGCCATCCCAGCGAGAGAGAGGATGAGTGACACCTTTGCTGCCAGCTGGGGGGCTCAGTGCCCACAGTGGTGCCACAGCCACTCTCTCACATGGGCATGCAGGTTGGGAACACACAGAGCAGGCGCAGGAAAGGTGTATTCACAGGGGAGACTGCACTTTTCCTGGGGATCCCATCATCTCCTGGGTTAAGGCCATGGAGAGGGGCCATGCTGGAGCTGCAGATGGCTGTGGTGCTCATGGGCAGGTGTGGCTGCAGGGTCATTGATGGGCAGCTCCAACCTAGCTCCCAAAAAAATCCAGGCTCAGAAATCCTTCTAATTGCAGTTTTCTTTTCCTCAGCACCCGAAAGGAGGTCAGGCATCCCGAGGCAGCCAGCCTAGGCATGCAGAGGGAGCAGGATCCTGGTTCTTGGCTGCATCTCCTGCACAGACACCAGCAAGCAGCATTTTCTGCCAACTCAAGCGATGGAAGCAGCGAATAACCCCGGCATGCCCAGGCTCTGCACAGCCCAACTGTCGGCCAGCTGCCTGTTCCTGGGAGGATGCAGTGCCACAGGCAGGGAGCATTTTCTTGCTATAATCAAGAAAAGAAATTGTGCGGATCGGAGCAGCTGAATGGCAGCCAAATCTGCTTCTCGGCGGCTTTTCTACACTCTGTATTCATTTATTTGGCATGAGTAGCTCTGCATTGAGGTAATTCATTAATGCTCAACCAAAAATGTGTTTATGGGAGTCTTGAAATAGTTGGTAGAAGTGTAAGACTTTCCTTCCTAAAAGCCTGGGCTCTCTCCGTGATGGGAACTGGGTATTTAAGCAACGAGTGCTGCTGCAATCAGCTGCCAGGGAAGCAACTCCAGGCAGTGTGGGCCCTGTGCATTCCAGCATGCTCTGATCTCCTTGTGCTGAAACCTTTCTCTGGATTTAGTGTCCGGAAGCACTACGGGTGGGATTTGCAACAGTTCTGCTCATGCTTGGGGTGTGGGACCTCACCCCAGGTTTCACAGAGAGCAGCTTAGGGAGCAAACACAGGGTGATGTGGCTGGAAGTGAGGCACCTCAACCTGACGGGGGGACCAGAGAGTTGGCTGTGCCATGAGGGGCTGTGGCAGAGCAAAAGCAGGGGAAGGGGAGGCAGGACAGCCCTGTGGAGGCCCAAGGTCTCTGGCCATGGCCCAGGAGGTGCAGTGGCTGCACCCATGTGGAGCAAACAGCTTTTTCAGGTTAGCTGTGGGTTTCGCTGCTCGCACAATGGATATCGCTGTTGTCGTTCCAGTTATAATCCTGTATAAACAAGGCTGACCTCTGGTTATTGAAAAGAGCTGAAAATAAAGACAACTTTCTCTGCTTCCTCAGATGTGGTGTCTGATTGCCAGGCTTGGCCACCACAGCCCACACCGTGCTCCCGGCTCAGCTCCCGCAGCTGTTGGGGACCTGCTGGCACAGTTGGCGCCAGACAGAGTGACAGTGAGCACCTAGGCAGGTTGCCACTGTGGCCCAGGACACCTTCCTGCTGTCCCTGATGCCTTTCACTTGTCAGAGATAGCTGGCAGCCAAAAAAAAGAGCACATGAGCAGAAAACAGCTGAGCTGGGCTGGGAGTGGCACCACCGCCCACTCTCCCCCACTTGGGTGGGAGTCTGATCCCTGCCTGGGGACACAGGGGATTTGTCACCCTTGTACAGGCACATGGCTGCAGCCAGGATGCTCCTGACACAGATGCTGAACAGCAGCAATTTCCAGCTCTGCCTGACCCACTGAACTATTTGTGCCTGAGGAAACTCTGCTGAGCTGGGCCCTGGAGAAAGGGAGGCTCCGGTGAACGCAGCATTTCCCAGCGGATGACTTCAGCCTCCCAGCAGGGCTCACAGACAGCCCCAGCCCTGAGTCCTTTGCTCTCCAGGAAGCGCCTTTCTTTGGGAAGCCTTTGTTCCAGCAAGGCTGGAGCAGACCAGCCCCAGGGGAGCACACGGGAGCTGCTGGCACAGGGGCACCTCTCAGGGCACTGGAGGAGCTGCCAGCCTGGGCAGTGCTGCACAGGTCCCCCCACACTGTGTGAGGATCACTCCTACTCCCTGTGGCCACCCTGAGGATCCCCATCTCCTTTGGCAGGTGTGGGTGTAGATTACGCCCATCCCACCTCACTGCACTGCTCCAGTGTGACCTAATGATAATTATTTGCTATAATTAATAACAAAAGTCTTCCCGTGAAATATTTCGTTCATCCAGTTGAGACACAGCAGCACCAGCCACACACTGCTGGTAATTGCATGGTGATTAATCTGTTAGTGGTGTGAGCATATCTAGAGGTGAGGCTGGTCTGTGTGAGGGAGGGAAGGCAGTGCTGACACCAGAGGAAGGTGCAGCTCTTGCACCCAGAACCAAGGACCCATCCTGGCCCTGCACCCTCTGCAAAATGAGGATAAAAAGCAATTTTCCCGTCACAGCTTGGAACCTGGATAGTGCTGTGCCAAAGGATCCTGCTAGCATCCACTTTCCACATGTGTTAACTTGATGCAAATTTTGGGGGCAAGTCCTTTGTATTTGGTTGCACATCCTCAGCCCGTGTTTCCTACACCAACCAACAGCCAGCAGCAGCAGAAATAACCATCAGGCTCACCTAGCAACACACTCTTCCCTTCTTGCCATCCCCACCAGCCCCTCTCCGAGCCCTCAAATCCCTGACGCCCCTTGGGATGATCCAGGTGGTGCCGCATCTATTTTTAGCCGGGTGGGAGCTCGGCTCTGGACCTGGCTGGGAGAAATAATCGGGAGCGGGCGGGCTGGGGGCGGGGAGGGAAAATGCCTTTGTGCTGGGGAGCAGAGGCGGCCGTCCCGCCACGCTTCCTCTGCTAGGTGTGGTGCTGGGCTGCGCGGGATGCGGGGAAGGGAAACCAGGGGCCGGGGTGGGGTCAGCCAGCTGCCAGCTCAATAAAACTGGGGAGGGAATGAAGAAAAAAGAAATTAAAAAATACACAGCTCCCGAGGCTGTGTGCTGGACTAGGGTCCAGCTTGCCTAATTCCTGATTGCCTGAGGAGGGCATGGGGAGAGGTCACTTGGCTGGCAGGCACCGATCCTGGCTCTGCCCAGGGATGCCCAGAGCTTTCTCCCTGTTTGTGGCTGCAGATGTGGCTGGTGAGGAGCCAGGGGGTCACCACCACCCCACATTCCAGCCCTGTGGGCAGCAGGGTGAAAGGAAAGGATTATCCCCCTCCCAGGAAAGCTGAGCCAGGCACAGACCCTGCAACTCCACCCCACACCTGGGTGAGGGGGCTTTCCCTCCCTGGAGTGAAGCTCTGCAGTGCTGGCTGTGGGGAGAGGGAGGGGAGCAAAGCTGGGTGGCATTGCCCTTGAAGGCAGGCTCCTCCAGGCCGGCCCAGGGATATTTTGGGTGCGTTGCACCCAAGCATTTCTGCATCCCAGCATTTCTTTCATTTTCAAAGCATTTCAGTGCTTTGCATATTGCTCCATCCCCCTTGCAGATCTCCTTCCCTTCTCTCTGTGCTTTGCCTCCTCCAAAAACCATGCCACACTCCCTGGCTCTTCATCCCATTCTTTTTTTTTCTTCTCTAATTGTTTCCTTTTTTGCAATTTTTTCTTTTTTTTTTTTCATTAATGATTTCCTAATGATGCAGAACCAACAGCAAATTCAGTGTAAGACCAGGTTTGCAGACCCAGTGCGAGGCTGGGTTTCATGCAGTCTTGAGGGTCGAAGTGCCCGGCTTTGCTCCTTGGTCAGGAGTTCCCAAACTATCCCAGTGTAGCAGGGACAGCAGCTCCATCCTGATCTTTGCCCCCTGCAACAGGGAGAGCATCCCAAGCCCATGGCCATCCCATGTGGAAGAGGCCCAGGCCTGGAGTGGCTGCACAGAGCACGCGTGGAGGACACAAGGCTCTGCTCCCCTGGGGAGGGTTTGCCCCAGTTCTTAACCTCATTGCAGGGCTAGGAAAATCAGAGCTGCCCCCACTCCCACCCTGCTGCAGCTCATCCCCACCACGTGCCAAATGCTAGCTGGTGGCGCCAGGTCCAACCCCATCTCTGGGGCAGCTCTGAGCCCACCTGGAGGCCAAGGATTCTGCCCGGGCCATGGAGGATGCCACAGAGGGGATGGGATCAGGAGAAGCACCACATGCTTGGCTGAAGCCTGGGAGAAGGGGAATGCTCCCACCCGCTGCCCAGACTGCCCCAAAGGCTGCTCACTCCACTCCAAAGGCAGCCACAGGCCCTGGCTAGAGGGTCCCCAGTTCCCCCAGCACCAACCTTGCTTCCCCCAGGGCAGGGGCAAAGAGCCAAAGCCTCCAGGGGCTCTGCTCCGGATGGCGGCAGGGGCTGCTTCTCCAGCAGAGCAGTGCTCCAGCTCCCTCTGGATGGGGGATAGAGGAGAGGAGACTCCTTGCAGCTGTGTGGGCTCTCCTGTGGACTGGTGCTGATTTGCACTTTCAAAATTTTAATACGACACTCCAGTAACATGGAGGAAATCTCACCCGAAACCTCTGTCGCTCCTGGTTGATGACTGAAGAATAAGTGAGACACGATTTTTTGAATTTTATTTTTTTAGAGGCCTTTGTTTTGTTTAGGGTTAACAGCAGATCGGCTTGTCCAAATCACTTCCAGACACACAGAAACCATGGCATGCAATACCCCACGGCTGTGAGAGGCTGGAGCTGGGCTCTTGCGCAACCCAGTGCCCCAAGTCTTCCTAACGCCGAGGTTCACATTTCAGGCTGGGGTCTAGGGCATGTCACAGCCAGAGGGGGCCTGGGGGCAGCTCCCCGGAGCTGGGACATCCCTTTCAAGTCAGCCTGGGGATTTCAGGGGGCAGGCACAGTGTGCCAGCCCATCTCCTTCATTGCAAATGAACCCCACAAAAGCTCGTAACTCCCAGTGCCGAGGGCAGGAAGGACCTTCAGACCACCTAGCCTGACCCTTGGCACCGCAAATCCCTGCTGGATGGCGGCCAGGCGAGCGGAGCAGTGACCTGGTGGCAGGGGAGGGACGTGCTGCTTTGCTGTGGCAGCCGATGGCAGCGTGCAGGGTACCCGGCCGTGCCCAGGGTGTGCAGCAGTGGCACAGCCGTGCCAGCCCCAGCAGCCCTGCAGGCTGGGTTTAGCCAGCATCACCTGGCTGATGCTGAACTCCCCATTCCTCAACAGTCCCTAGAAAACACCACGCTTTTCATGTAAACGGCGCTTAAACTCGAGGAGCGGTTTCTTTGCCTGACACTGGAATTCCCACAGAAAATTGCCGGGGGGAGAGGGCTCACCCCTGCCTTCACCCCAGGGCTGCTCCCAGCCTCGGATGGGGAATGCTGGCCAAAACACACACACCGAGTCAGCCGTAAGAAAAATAAACGCCGAGCCCTGAACATCCCTGTGCTCCTGCACACAGCCTGGCAGGCGAAGCTGAACGCTTCCCTGCCTCGGCACCGCGGGTGGTGGGGGGGCGAGGGCAGGGCACAGGGAGCAGAAACGGGGCTTGCAAAAAGAAAGGAAAAAAAATGACATAAAGAAAGACATAAAGAAAGACATAAAGAAAAACAGGGAAAAAACAGGGGGGGAAAGACAAGAAATAAAGACAGAAAGAAAGAAAGAAAGAAAGGTCAGAGAAAAATTTAACAACCCTCCTCCTTGGACAGAAGGGCAGAAGCGTCCACACCGGTCCCAGCTCGGCCCTCCCCGGGTGGCTCTTCCTGCTGGTGCCTGGGGACGCCCCCCTTCCCTCCTCCTCCTCCCCCTCCTCTCCTCCTTCTCCTCCTCCTTCTCCTCCCCCTCATCTCCTCCTCCTCCTCCTCTCCCTCTCCTCCTCCTCCTCTCCTCGCCCCGCTGATTGGTCCAGCCCGGCTATATTTTGCCCCTTCCAGCCCAGCATCATCCCAAAAGTTTTTTTTGGGGGGAAAGGGGGGAAAAAAATAAAAAAAGAGAGAGAGAAAAAAAAGAAAAGAAACCAAAACAAACGCAGGCGAGCCCGAGTCCCCCGAAGGCAGGCGAGGGAGGCGAACGGCGGGCGGCTGCTCGGCGGTGCTGGACCCGGTGGGACGCGGCAAGAATCCCGATTCTCTCTCCGGCACCCGGTCGGGTCGGACACAAAGTGCTGTCCAGCTGGAATGAATATATCTGAGTCTAACTACTGCCGAGAGGAGATATCGCAACCCCGGGGCGACTGTTCATGGGTCACCGCCGCCGTGCCGGCCGCTGAGCCCGGGCTCGCCTTCCCGCGCCC
>JAHLSL010000072.1:1437302-1451225 GCA_025920805.1 Petroica traversi | reverse complement strand
CTATGGATACAGCCCCCCGGCCGGCCGCCCCGAGGGCAAGGCCGCCGAGGATTCTCGCATCCGCCGGCCCATGAACGCCTTCATGGTCTGGGCGAAGGATGAGCGCAAGCGGCTGGCGCAGCAGAACCCCGACCTGCACAACGCCGTGCTCAGCAAGATGCTGGGTGAGCGGGAGCGGAGCGGGCGGAGGGCTGGGGGTGCGGGGATGAGGGGTGCGGGGCTGGGGATGCGGGAGTGTGGAGCTGGGGATGCGGGGATGCTGCGTTGCGGGGCTGGGGATGCGGGCTGCGAGAGAACAGGGCTGTGGGATGCAGGCTTGCAGAGCTAGGGACATGGGGATGTGGGGCTGGGGGTTTGAGCTGCAGGAGAACAGGGCTGTGGGATGGGGAGGGTATCGAGCAGAGGAGACAGGGCTGGGAATACTGAGGTATGGGAATGTGGGCTGCAAGAGTGCAGGGCTGCAGGATGACGGGGTACAGAGCTTGGGAGGTTGGGGCACGGGGCTGGGGGTGTAGGGATAGGCAGGTGTGGTTCTGGTAGTCCAAGGTAAAGGGATGCAGGGATACAGGGCTGGAGATGTGAACTGCAGGAGACCAGGGCAGCAGGATGAAGGAATACAGAGCGAGGGGTACACCGTGCTGGCATACCGGGGTTCAGGGCTGGGAGTGTGGGATGAAGCAGAGCAAGGATTTGGGTTGAGCACTGTGAGAGCTCAGGGCTGTGGGATGCAGACTGTGAGGATACAAGGCAGTGGGATTTAGGATGCAAGGATATGCTAGCCAGCCTCCAAGGGTAGAGGACAGCAGGATGGGGACACAGGAGCTGGGGTACAAGGCTGGGTTGCTGTGGGATACAGAGCTGGTGGTTGCAGGGCTGTGGGCTGCAAGGTTAAGGAGCTGCGGGACACAAGCTTTAGGGATGTGGAATGAAGGGCTACCTGTTACAGGTTGCAAGGATGCAGGGCTGTAGGAATGCGGGCTGTAAGGATGTGGGACTGTGGGATCAAGGGCTGTGGGATGTGATGTTACAAGGTATGGGAATATGGGGCTGTGGGATGTGTGGATTTAAGGATACGGAGCTGCATGTACACAAGATACAGGGAAACAGGGCTGCGGGATGCAGAGATACAGGGCTGAGGGGTGCACAGCTGCAGGGATGCAGGATATGGGAATACAGGCTGCAGGATGCGGGATGCATGACTGTAGGATGCGGGATGTGGGAACACGGGAAGCAGGATATGGGTAAATGGAGCTGCAGGATGCGGGACTACGGGAAGCAGGATATGGCCAGACAGAGCAGCAGGATGCAGAGACACAGGGCTGCGGGGTGTGGGGATGTGGGATTCAGGATATGGTGCTGTGAGGTTTTGGGATGGGCGATTCGGTCTGCAGAGGTGCAGGCTGTGGATGCGGGATGCAGGGGAGCAGGGACTGTGGACTGTACCAAGGGGCAGTGGGAGCAGACCCCCAGCTTTGGCAGAGGGGTTCCCATTCCATGTACCCCCATCTTCCCACAGCACTGAAGTGCTGGGCACTGCCCAAGACTTTTGCTGGGACAAAGGAACAGCCTGGCTTGGGATCCCATTCCCGAGCCTTTTCTTGTTCCAGTGCTGGGACCCCACTCAGGTGCTGAGCCATCTGCAGGAGCCCTTCACCCTGGGCTGCCTCTCTCTGGGTGTCCCCGTGCCCTGGCCAGTGCCAGGTGGCTGAGCCGCTCTCACAGAGCTTCTCTGTCCTCTTCCAGGCCAGTCGTGGAAAGCGCTGAGCGCCAGCGACAAGCGTCCCTTCGTGGAAGAGGCAGAGCGGCTGCGAATCCAGCACCTCCAGGATCACCCCAACTACAAGTACCGCCCAAGGAGAAAGAAGCAAGCCAAGAAAATCAAGAGGATGGAACCCAATATCCTCCTGCATAACCTGTCCCAGCCTTGCAGTGACAACTTCAGCATGAGTCACCATGGCGGCAGCCAGCCGGGCCACCCCCAGCCTCCCCCACTTAACCACTTCAGAGAACTCCACTCCATGGGGTCGGATATTGAAAACTATGGCTTGCCAACTCCTGAGATGTCTCCCTTGGATGTCTTGGAACAGACCGAGCCGGCGTTTTTCCCTCCGCACATGCAGGATGACTGCAACATGATGCCCTTTCGCGGCTACCACCACCATCACCAGATGGAGTTTCCCCAGGAGAAGTGCATGGGGCGGGACGTGGCCGTGCCCTACGCGCAGACCCCCTCACACTTGGCCGACGCCATGAGGACTCCCCATCCCTCCAGCCTTTACTACAACCAGATGTGCTCGGGAACTCAGAACGGGCTTTCCGCCCACCTGGGCCAGCTGTCACCCCCGCCTGAAGCCCACCACATGGAGAGCGTGGATCACTTGAACCAAACCGAGCTCTGGACAGACGTTGACCGCAACGAGTTTGACCAGTATTTGAACATGAGCAGGACTCGTCCCGAAGCCTCGGGCCTCCCTTACCATGTCTCCCTGTCCAAAGTGACTCCTAGAAGCATCTCCTGCGAGGAGAGCAGTTTGATATCTGCCCTGTCCGATGCCAGCAGTGCTGTTTACTATAGCCCCTGCATCACCGGTTAGGTTGGCCCCACCATCCAATGCGCGCACCAGGAGAGCCCCGACTCTCCTCTAAAAACAAAAAGCCATCCTCCTTTAACCACGAGCTCCATCATATTTAGAGTATCTCATTAAATGCATCGCTTTCTTGTTTGTTCTTTTTTATTTTGATTTTTTTAATTTTTTTTTTTTTAGAGACAGACCATGCTGAACTCACTGATATACCGTATAACTATATAACACAGATAGACGCCTTTCCCCGCTGTGCTCCCCGCTCCAGCCCTCGGCAGGGCACATCTCCAGCTCCCACCAGTTCCAAGGGGCATTTTCAAGCCAATTCCAGTAAATCCTGCCTGAAACAATCACACCAGGATGAGCCAAAGTGTGACCTGTCCCCAGTGTTTAACCCAAGGGCAGGCGAACTTCTAGGGGGAAAAAGCTTTTAGAAAGACTTTGCCGGGGCTGTTAAAGAGTCGGCGCCCATTAGGGGTGGGCTTTAGGACAGTTTTTACTGTATTCTCAGCAATATATTTTAATTGGGCAACAAAACTATATTTTTACTAAGCATTTTTATATATAAAATGGTATTTAATGTCTTTTGGGGTTTTTTTTATTAGACTTTTAAAAAAGAAATCAAGGGATATCCATGAGATCTAAAGCATTTATGTAGCAAAGCTGGATTTAAAAAAAAAAAAAAAAAAGGAAGGAGGAGAAAAGGAGATATTTTGTGAAAAGCGAATGATAATGTAAATATTGAGGAACAACTGACTGGAATTTTGTACAAAAGAAAAATATGACTGCAAACACTTTTATTGTCTAGAACTGTATGGAGAGCAAACTGTTTTATTCTGGTTAATTATTAAAACATCTTCATATAATTGTTCCCATCTTGTGTGCTTGTTGTGTGAACACATATTTTCCGCAAATACATGTTGTCCCAACCATTTCCAGATTTTTGTATCCGTTGATTAATGTTTTGACAACCTGGCAAATGTATTAATTTCCAAGCTGCCGCCCGCCCGCCCCGTCAGCCGCCTCGGGCTCCGCGAGCACGGCTCTGCTCGGCTCGGCACGGGACAGTGGCTCGGGACGGGATGGGATGGGATGGAATGGGATGGGATGGCATTCTGGCAATAACCCCACAGCACCATGCTGTGCTGCCCAGAGATGCTCCCAGCAGGAAAAGCAGCTGTTCTCAGATTAAAATATAATAAAACATGTGATATCCTCCTCCGAAACGAGCCTTGGTGTGGTCATTGTTTTGGCAGGCTGGCAGCGCATCGATGCGTGGTCCCCGTGGCTCACCCTTGTTTTCCCATGAAACCCCCCCAAAAATAGAGCCAGGCTGCTCCGATGCCTTCTCTGCAATGCTCAGAGCTGGAAGAAAACTCCGTGTATCAGAGCCTTTCCTCCTCCTGGCCTTCATTGGCTGCTTCCCGGCTCCAGCAGTGGCGGGTCTTGCCGAGCCGTCACCATGCCCAGCCGGATCCTGCTCGGAGCTGCTGGTGCTTTGCCGGAGCTTCATCCCCCTCCTGTGAATCACTGTATGATTTACAGGGAGTTTTTTTGTTCAATTTGAAAGGGAGAAACAACAATCTGTTGCTTAAAACCCGGTGGCATCCGTTCCTTGAGCGCCGAGTGATTTAAACCAGGCTGATATCGCCAAAAAAGACTGTTTAAAAAAAAAATTCAAAAAAATTGAATAGAAGAAGAGGGTTTTTGTTGTTGTTGTTGGCAAAGAATTGCCTTTTAGGGGAAATGGATATTTAACAAATGACATTAATTTTCAAGCTTCTCCTAAATTAAATTCACATTAGTGTTAACAGGACTCAATCCTGACTCACTTTTTTTTTGTTGTTGTTGAATGTGAAGCGCTAATAAACGGGACCACTCCGGGGGCTGGCGACGCGTTCCCATGGAACGCCACAAAGGCGCTTCATTGTCTTTCCATATACAGTATGTAAAAAGGGGGAATACATGGAAAAATGACCTCACTACCTACACGGGAGGGCTGGCGGGCGCCCGGCGGGTGCCAGAACCCGCGCTGCAGCAAACAAACACAACACCAAATGAGAAGCATCCTGTGCCGCCGCCGATGACTATGAAAGGAAGCAGCCGGCTATGGGCTCCATCCCGAAGCGGCCTGGGAGGAAGGAGATGAGGGAGGGGGGGGGAAGAAGAAAGCCCTGAGTTATTTTCCAGCTCCCAGCTTCCAGGTACCTTCCAGGCATGGATGCGGTCACTTCCTGCGGTTCAATGCGGCGGTGAGCAGGCCGGTCCTCGCCCAGCTGCCCCGCCGTGCTGGGGAGAGACGCTGTCCATCACGTTGTGGAGCAAATGTTAAGTCATTTTTCTGCAGCAGAAAGTCCCGTCTTTCCCCAGAGTTCAGGCTGGGCCAGCTCATCACGGTTTTTAAATTGAAGGTGGGTGAATTTAATTAGATATAGGAAGTCTTTAGAATGAGGGTGGTGATGCACGGGCACAGGTTCCTGGAGAAGTTGCGGATGCCCCTTTCCTGGAAGTGTCCAAGGCCACGTTGGATTTGGCTTGGAGCAACCTGGTGTAATCGAAGGTATCCCTGCCCATGGCAGGAGGTTAGAACTTGATTACCCTTAAGGTTCTTTCCAACCCAACCCAACCCACTCTGTGATTCATGCCCCAGGATGATGCCATGGGGCTACAGCAGGTACTGAAAACTGCAGTGGTTATTACCATACATAATTGCATCAAGGATACACCACCTTGAAGCCACAGCTGCTGTGAAAGCCCCACCTCACTGGCCAGCCCTACCCCAGGTCACAGGGAAATGAAAGAGAAGGGAAAGGAGAGAGGAAAAAAGCCAGAGCAGATACCAGCAGGCAGAAAGACCTGTGTCAGACTCCAAAGGATGCCATCTCCTACCATCACTCAGTGTTCCACACAGCCTTTTTCACCTAAACTCACTATTTGACATCAGCTCTATCAAGAAGTGTCCCAAACAAACCTGGTTTGTGCTGGTACAGACCCAGCAATGATTTGGACAGGCAGCTCTCCACAGTGTCACTGCTGAAGCCTCATGGTTTAGCCATGGCCAGGATAGGATTTGTCCCCCTCCAAATCCTTGATTTGCTGAGACTGGTGGCACAGGGGCTGATCTGGCTCCATCAGGAGGGCAGAGAGCTCAGCTGGACCTGGGAAGGTGCTGGGTCCTTGGGAATGGTGCTGGTTCCTTCATGGGCTTTAGACACACCACTTATTTTACATATTATTTGAATAATTTTATATCTTGTTTCATATTTTATATATTACATCTGTGTTTATCTGTATTATTGTTATATTTTTGTATATTTAACATTTTTTGTATTTTCAATATCTTGTATGTTACTTTTATATATTTTTAACATACATATTATTTTTATCTTTCCCCTGTCCCCGTACAGCTGCTCTGGGGCCAGGAAACCATCCCCCAGTGTTTTCTTTCATGGCGTGCCGGTGGCTCAGGTGTGACGTGGGACTGGAAATGGCTGGAGCTGACATAGTTTGGGGATGATTTCACTGCCGTTATGGCTCAGGCTGGGGCTGTTACTGCACAGCCCCTTCCGATTTTTATGACTTAATCTCTCCAAAGCTCGGGGGGCCGGATGGTTTTGTGCTGGGGAGGAGGAGCGAGGGGCTTTTAGCAGGTCGTTACGGCAGAAATATGGAGAAGGTACTTGACAGGTAAATGGAAAACCTGACAGCTCATCCTGCCGGCTTTCCCAGGATGCAGGGAGAGGGGGAGGCGATGCCAGCTCCTACCTGGTCTTTATGGGCAGGTGGCATCTGCTCTGTGTCCCCTGGGGGTGCGGGGCAGTGGATTCTACCCATGTGTGCAACTGTGTGCGTGTCACAAGACATCCGTGAGCAAACCTGTATGTGTGCTAGAATAGGTGTGCAAGCATCCGTGTGTACCTGCATCCCTGCATGCATTCATGTTCATATCCATCCCCTGTGTGCATTATCCATGTGTGCATTATCCCTGTGTGCATTTGTGTGTGCATTTGTGTGTGCACACATCCCGGGATATCCATGTTCCTGCATCTGGGTGGGAGTGCATGTCCACCTCTGAACATTGTGCTGCCCCTTTTTGTGCATCTTTCTTATTGTCCCTCTGTGTGTCTGAGCCTGCCGTGCATCCACGTGTATCCGTGCATATCCCGGTGTGGATCTCTCTGTGGATATGTCTGTGCAAACATGTGTAGGTGCATCCATGTGTGTGTGCATCTCCATGTGTGCATCCCTCATGTGTGTCTGTCCGTGTCCATGTGTGCATATGCATGTGCACACCCGTGTGTGTGTGTTCTGCTGGAGGTTCACAGATCAGCTTTATAGACGTTCTGGATTTTTTACAGCGTTACGGAGTGCTCGATGACATCACCCACCCAAATATTAAAACCTCATGTGCCAGCCAGCCTGGCCCGGCAGCGTTCGGCTCCAGGCTCGCTGTTCCCAAGGCTGAGGCTGTAGCACAGCCGAGGGCAAGAGAGATGCACAGGGTGGCAAGTGGCAGCCCCAGGGCAGCCCCAGCTATCCCAGTCCAGAGCTCACCGTCGGGGCGGGATCACTGACACATCAGCCTTGATGAAGTCATTCCAGCTGGGATTTAAACAGAGAATTAGAGCCTCTTGCTCCATGTATTTTGGGTGCTCGGTGTGGGGGCATCTCTGGGAAAAGGAAGATTCTGCCAGTGCTGGTTCCCCACTGTGTCACCAGGCAGCTGCTCTAGACCAAGTGGGATTTATATTTTTCCCCCTTCTTCCAAAAAAAAAAAAAAATAGATCTATCAAAACCAAACCTGTTTGTGGGAAACAGCTCCAAAACATTTCCTGACTCGAGAAAAAGTGTGCTGGAAAAAAAAAAAGTTTCCAGGTTTTTTTTTTTTTAGATGGGAGGCAAAGCCTTTGGAGAGGTAACAGCATTCTGTGGTGGGAGGTTAACCAAAGGGGAAAGGTTGAAATGCAAAGAAAGGTTTCATATGTTCCCAGAACAACCTTTCCTGGTCAAGCAGAAGCAAAGTTCCCAAGCCTTCCCCAACTTTCTTCTTTGCAGCTCAGTTTGGGAAAGGAAATGTTTGGAAATCTCAATGCTCCTTGCAGACAGGAAAGGCCCCGTTTCCTCTGCGCCATGCCCAGAGCTCCAGGCAGCAGGAACACTCGGGTGAGGCACTGGGTGCCCTCCCAACTCTGCTCCCAGCAGCAGGAATTCTCTGCAGGCAGGGGAGGGCAGCTGCCTGCAGGGAGCAGGATTTGGGGTATCATAAATGCTACAGGTTTGCAAAAGAAAAGAAAATAAGCCAGCAAGGAGTCCTTAATGTACCCTAGGAAATCCTGAAACCCTTGAGCTTTTTTCTTGCTGTGAAGTTCAGCTTCTACATCCCTTGTGGAGCTTTGGTTATTTATGCCCCCACAGCTCCTGGCATTGCCCCCACCAGCCCTCACATTCCTTCCCCTGCCTTAGGGCCACCACAAGCCCCTGGCCCCACAGTCCCCAGCCCCACACCAACATCTGCTCACCCAGCACTGTGCTGGGGTCCCTATGTGGAGGTCAGGTCCCTGAGAAGGAGATAGGTTTGGCTTTTTCTCCTCACTGCTCTGAGCTGACTGAGCCCCACAACATCCACCAGAACCACTTTGTGCTTCTCTTCTGAGGTGAATCAGCAATGCTGGGATGTACCCAGAGGCCATAGGGTCTTGGAATATTTGGGATTGTTCTCTTGAGGTCCCCAAACCAAATCCAATCCAACACAACGCATCCCAGTACAACAGATACAGTGTGACCTAACCCAACCAACCCCATCCACCCAACTCAACAAAACCAAACCCTACTCAGTCCAGAACAACCCAACATAACCCAGCTCAGCCAACCCAACCCAACCAAACTAATCAATCCTAATCAGTCTTAATCCAATGTAACCTATCTCTAGGACCCAATCAACCAACCCAACGGAGCCTATCTAACCCAACACAACCCAACCAGCCTAACTCAACTTCCTATGAAGTCCTAAAGCGAGTCTCCCCATCACCTCCCGCGCAGGCGAGCTCAACCCTTCCGGGATGTTGCAGTGGTTTGGGTTGAAAGATCTCCCTCCTCCTGTGCTCAGCAGCCCAGGGGGGGGTTGATCCCTTCAGGGAACTGAATCACATCCCCCCCCAGCGTCGTGGGAGCGTCACAGAGCGTCTGAAGCTCGTCAGGAGAGTCAGGCCAGGCCGCGCGGGGCCGTTCTGGGAAGCCATCCAGCCATCCGCTGGAGAGAGGAGTCTGCCTAAAAATGCCTCTGCTGGCTGCTCTCCACACTCCGACCGTCCCATATGGAACAAATGTACATTTTCCATCAATTGTTTGTATTTTGCATTTAAAGAAAGAAGGGGGAGGGAAGAAAAAGCCAGCAAGCAAGCGGGCTATACATATACGCGAAGCGTCGGTGACAGCAGATAGGCCCCATCGCAGAGAGGGAGAAACACTGGCCGGCGTTCAAGAGACTCAAACGTATGGTATGAAACAATAAATTTTAAGTGTGTTTTGACATATTTGGTGGTCTCTGCCTCATGCTTAATGAGCACTGGTCCACGTTGCGGGGGAACTGCACAGCTCGGGTGGTTGGCAGGCTGTGCTGGGCGGGGGGTTGGTGGCCAGTGAGGCCGGAGGCAGACGTTGAGGTGGTCCTGGCATGTGTGTCCCAAGGGGATGGGGCACAGGGATGTGACACCACGGACAGCACTGGCACACTCAGAGGAAGGGATGCTGCGGGTACCACAGGGCTTCAGGGGGACAAGCGGTGATGCTGACTTGCAGGAAGAAGCGTCAAGAGGTAGAATTGGGTTTGATTTGGTCAGGAGAGGACACACAGCATGGTGGTGATGTCCCAGAGCAGCATCTGTCACCTCTATGTGGCTTGGGCAACCTGTGGTCCCATCTCCGGGCTGGGTCACAGTGAGGCAGCACTGCTTTGCCTGCAGGAAGACCGTGGGCTCTCATATCCCATCCCCATGGGGAGAGAGCCCAAAGGGATGGGCAAAGCAGCAGGAGAAGGGAGTGCAGCCCTCCCGCATCCCCCGTCTCTGTGCCAGCCTGCCCGGCTCCCCCCGTCTGACAGGGCTTGATCAGAAAGATGGACATGAAAGTGGAGCTTGGCTCTGGTTTCTCTCTCATTCAGAACATTCAAAAACTATTAACTGTGGTGGGGGTAAGCAGGCAGCTGGTTTTAATATCGTGCTCTTCCAATTGTGTTGGGGTTTTTTTTTTCCTTGCTTTTCGCGAGCACTTTAAGTGACATGGTTACATGTATTTGATTAAAAAGCTGTAATTCAACGAGTGCATTTTCTTGTACTGTACAAAACGGCTTAAAGACACAGGATTTATTTACGGTGGTCTCCCAGTTCTCCAGCTCTGCCAAAAGACGACAGGGAGATCACAGGAGGGAGGATGGATAGCAGCAGAGAGGGACATGCAATCTCTCCTGGCTTTCCCAGTGCGGGGAACACAACTGGATCATTTCCTCTGCTGTAAGGTCAGCCCAAAGCCACCAGCCTGGTCCTTGGGGCCATCCAGTGGTCCCAAAGGCACAAGTTACTTTTGGTGTCCCCAGGACTCAGCTTGTAGGAGCTGGCAGAGGGGACAGCTAGGAGGGGACAGATAAGTTTGTCTAAACTGGCCCCCATCCTGCCAGCAGCAAGATGCTGCAGGACACAACTGGAGACAGGAGGGGGAGATTTTTTTCTAGCCATGCCCATCCCCTGCCCATGCAGAAATGCTGCCAGCACTGAGGAGCCCATCCCAATCCGGCAGCTCTATTTCCTAAGGAGGAAAAGCCTTTATGAGATCCCAGCAAGGAACCATGGCCTGATGCTGCCGAGAATCCTGGATCATCTCCCGTTAACCCCAGCATCTCCCATGGCACAGTCACAGACCAGAGCCATGCTCACCCACACCTTTATGGCTTCTCTGCTTCCAAAGTGATGAATTTCAACTCATAAAAGCAGGCATGGAGATGAATAAAAAGCGTGGGGCTGCTCTGCACTCCTTCAAGCACCACAATTACCATATCCCCCCCACTCTGCTGGTCACAAGGGGCTGTGGCATGGTCCTTGCACTCCATCACATCCCTTGGCTGGTTGCATTCCTCTGGCCTGGAAAGGAGGCGTGTGCCTTTGCATTGCATGTGCAATGCTGACCCCACAAACCCACTCCACCCAGCTCAGCTTCACCTTTCTCACCCAGATGTATAATAAAAATTTGTAATAAAAATAAACCCAGAAATTCTTGCGCCTCACCTGCCCCCAGTGTGCAGCTCGGGGGACATGGACACTGACCCCAGCATCCCTCGGGACCACCCTGGGAAATCCCTGCCTCCCCCATCCCTGCCTGGGGGGGCTGGAGCCTGCCTGGCTGCTGGCCATGCCGAGCCGAGCCGTGTCTCTTCCTCAGCTCGCTCCTGCCCAGGGATCACCTGCAGTTCAGTTGATTTATGAACGGAGAATTTTTCGAGCTCTGTTTCCTTTTCATTGTTGTTTCAGTTGCTGTGCTCGCTTCCGCCCGCCTTTGAATAACTCCTGCCACGCTGCGAGCGGTGAGAAAGGCACCGAGTAAACACTCACACTCAGCCCAGCACCGGGGGGGCAGGAGCCCCGAAAACAGGGGGACACGGGGCTGCCCACTGCCTGGTCCTACCTGTGGCAGGAGATCGCTGAGCTCCGAGTGAGCAGAGCCCCGAAGTGAATCCCTCCTTTTTCACAGCTGCAGTTTGGGATGGGGGAGCCCCATCCGAACCCCCTGCCCCATGATGAGCTCCTGGGAGGTGGCAGTCCTGTGGGGTTGCTGCTCTCCCATGCTGTGGCTGGAGAGGAGAGGGTTGTGGTGGGTGGTTTGACTGGAGGGACCCTAAAATGTGGCTTGCGTGGGGCGATTCATTGCCCCATGGAGGGCAGGGCCCCCCCCACCCAGGGCTGTGCTCCACCCGGCTCCATTCCTGTCCTCCTGCCCAGCTGGAGCTGGGGCTCCCACTGCGGCACAGAGACGATGCTCTCTAGGGAGCTTGGGTTGATTTACAGCAAAGCGCTTGAAGAAGAAGAAGGAAAAAAAAAAATCAGGGAAGGAAAGGAAAGAAACCCCATCCGCAATCTCAGCTCAGCCCAGAACCCACGTCCCCGCTGCTGCCACCTGCCAGCCGCCTTCCCCTTCCCTCCCAGCCCCATCCCGGGCCATCGAGGAGCCCCCATCCCGGGCGATGGGCAGCTGCCCGTCCCGAGCTGCGCCCATTGTCCTGCCCTTCCTCCCCGCGCCCCTCAGCCCCCCGCCGCCGCCCCGGGGCCGGGGGGAAAACAGGAAGCGCTCCCCAGCACGCTGCTGCGGAAATGAGACAAGCGGGCTGGAGCGGCGGCGAGGACGGCGGGAGGAAGCGGACGGGATATTTGGAACTGACGGCGAATTCTTGGGCTTATCTCTGCGCCGCAGAGGCCCAGGAGTCCTTACAAAACAGCGCCCAGCTGGAGCGAGGCCCGCGGCTGGGGACGCGTCCTCGTCCCCAGCGCCACCCCCGGTACCCGGCTCGGCTGCGGGATGCTGGTGGCAGGGAGGGGACGCACATCCAGTGTGGCGGGTGGCACCTGCGTCCCAGCAGTGCTCACAAAAGGGACCGGACGCCTTGCTGCAGGGTGGGGACGGGCGGCCCCCAGGCTGAGCGGTGCCCAGGCTGCGTGTCCCGTCCTTCAGCGGGAATTCGGGGATGAGGGCACTCCCCAGCATCCCTAAAGCCTGAGCAGAATTCCCACTGTTTTATGAGCACCCAGGCACGAGTTCCCCCTTTTCCCGTGGGAAACCATTCCCTGTCCTGCCCACAGTCCGCACTGGGACACTTTCAGCCCGTCACCTTCCCTTCCACACCCGCAAGCACCAGCGGCAGGACTGGGATGTGGATGCTGGTCCCTTGCCTGTCCTGCCTTCCCTGCCCACGAAGGGTTACAGCCAGCCTGGATTGCTCCGATTTCGCCCTTCCATCTGCTGCTGGCCTTTTTGGTGGGTTTGAATTATTTTTCATAACAATGCTGTGATACTTTATATTCGGCACACCCCAACTGGGGAATAGAAAGCGGGTCCGGGCTGGGAGCACCCGACCCAAAGGCAAAGGTCTCTGCAGTGCTTCCTAAAAGCTGGAAGCTGCCCGCTGCGGGCAGGGGAGAGGGGCCGGGGTGGGGCATCATGCCGGGGAACTGGGGCTGCTGCCAGCACCCAGTGGTCCCCAGTTGGGCTTTTGTGGGGTCAGTCCCTCCTTTGTTAATTGGTGGTGAAAATCAGGCAGGAGCCCTGCAGCGGGCATGGGAAGGCAGCTGGAGCACCCCGGGGTCAGCGCTGGGAGCGGCTCCAGGTGGGTGTCACCTTCCTGGGGTGTCCCTAACCTGGTGGGGACCCCCGGCCGAGGGCACCCAGCGCGGTGGCTGCGAGGAGGCACCTCTGGAGCCGGAGAGCGCTGGCGGTGGGCGATGCCTGCGGACGGGACCCGCCGAGGAGAGCTGCCGGGCCAGCGGAGCCAAATTTAGTGGCTGGGGGGGGGCAGGGTGTGACGGGTCACCCTGGCAGAGGCTGAGACTCCTCCTCTGCGGGGAGGAGGACAAAGGATGGAAGCGGCTGCCCCGTTGCAACACATCCCCGGAGAGCACAATGGAAATGCCATCCTCCGTCTTGTGAAACAGGAACCTCATATGATCTCGCTGAAGGCTTGGGGACACTCTTGTAGGTCTGAGCGTGACGCTCCCAGGGCTCCTTTCTCTACCCGCCGTGGCATAAGGGAGAGTGGGGAGTCCCCCAGAGCATCCCTGCCCTGGTGGGGACCGAAATGCCACCACTGTCCGCTGGGGCACGCTGGACCCGCGGGCAGGAGGAAGGTGATGCCCTGCCACCCACTCTGGGGCCAAAACATCCCAAGGTTCCACTCCAGCCCCACCAAAACCCCGTCCTGTGGATCCCCCACGGCCCTGCTGAGCATCCCCCTCCTGCCCTCCTCGAGGACTCCTAAATAAACTTCGTTGTCCCTTTATGTTCTTGACCCCAGATTTAATTAGACCCCCATTTCCTGCCTAAATGAAAAATCGCTTCCCCGAGCAGGTGGCTGCGATACCGCGGGGGCTGTTGTTGTTTGCCTTGGGGCGGGGGGAAGGTGGTAAATGGGGGGAAGAGTTTGTTGTTTATTTTTATATTTACAAAGCGCAGCTTTTTCCTGGTGCCGGGCATCGGAAGAGTGGCAGGATGTGACCTTCATCCATCTCCTCCTCGCTCACACAATACGGCCCCCAGCACCGCGGGCCGTCGCCGGCTTTGTCCCCCCGCGGCCGGCGGGCACCTC
>JAHLSL010000072.1:1391375-1417302 GCA_025920805.1 Petroica traversi | reverse complement strand
GAGCACAGAGAGGAGCGTGCCCGTGTCCCCCCGGCCCGGAGAGGTCGGCAGAGGCAGCACCCCCTGCTCGCACCCACCCGGGGATCCCAGCCCACGCGTGTCTGTGTCCCGGGGCTGCGCGCTGGGCTGCAAACCCCCGCAGTTTCGATTTCTGTTGGCGTGGGGCGATTGTTTCGCTCTGGATTCACAGACGGCAGTGGGTGGACACTCGCAACCGCACCAACCCATGGCAAAAGTGACTGGCCAGGGTGAGACCCCCAAAACATCAACACAAGGAATGTCCCCGGGCTTCCGAGCAAAGACCTCTCCTCCTTCCCCTCTGCATTTTGTACCTCACCCCCAGCCCAGGCACAGAAATTGCTTCGGACTCAATTCCTATCAGTTTTGGGAAAAACTGAACTGACATTAACGCGGCTCCGCTGAGGAGCTGAATGTGGGTGATTGAGTAAGAAATAGAACAAATGGTGAATAATCCAACTCTGCTCAGCCTGTGAGAATGTTCCTCCCTGGGATGTGGGACCTACAGCAGGCTGCAGCATTCCACCAGGACAGGACCCATATAACTTCTTTATTGAACTCTATATATAGCTAAAATTCATGGGTGCTATAATCCATTTAAAAACCACCAAGATATCTACAAACATTAAAAGGCTCTAAGATTGATGATCCCTTTTATCTAAGAAAAAATAATCCCCAAGCTAAGGAATGTAACCCAAAGGAAAGGGAAGCTGCAGGTACCAGGAGCAGGTGGCCTAAGGAGCCTGGTGCTGTGAGAAGGTGGCACAGGGTCCAGCACAGGGACCTCCTTGGGGCTTCCATATCCCAATAAATCCTTACAAGATTTGGTGCTGCCACCTAAGCAAGGGGCAGGGGTAGCATGAGGATCCCATCAGTGGCTGCACCCATGTTATCTGGCTCAAGGGAAATGCTCCCAACACAGGTCAGGAAGTTCTCCAGCAGGAAAAGCCACACCACGGCAATTACCACTTCCCTTTCCCATCCCAATTCTGCACTCAGCAACAAAACAGCACTGATGGACAGGGGGATCTATGCCACAGGCACCCAGCTTGCCCCAGCACTACAGCAGGAATCAGAATGCCACATTCCCTGCCCAGAAAGTAGGATATAGCCCCCATGGGAGCACAAGAGGCTGAAGGACAGCACACATTGAAAACTACTTTTAAACTTGCTTTTATCCTGCAGTTTCTGCCTCAGCCTTGAATCCTTGTCTAGCCAGGTTCCCTTGCCATGTCTATCCTCTCCTTCAAACATCATCTCCATTCCCTTCCCTCTTCCACTCTCTCTCTGAGCCCACTCACCTGAAAGATGCCAGCAATGGCACAAAATCCCTGAGCAAGAGCCTCTCAACTCCCAATGCCTCTCACTCACCTTTGGGAAACTACAACTCCATGGGACATGCGAGATCTGCACCCTTTCATCAGCTATTCCAGAGAAAGCACAAGAGTTTCCATTATAAACCCAAAGAAAAAAAGGCTTTTGCTTCCAGACCAACCGTTTCTGATCCAGCGCTTAAAGATCCGTTTTGGGCTGCTCATCCGTTTTGGCAAGAGGCTGTAGCCCAGCTTGGTGCAGCCACCACTGGCAGGCACCTTCCCAGGGTGGTGGGAGCCTGATAAGTCCAAAGGTTTCTGCTATCAGACCCACTCTTCCCAGTCAGAGTCAAAGGGCAAGACCACGCTCGAAGACAACAGAAGGAAACAAAAAAGAGAAGCTGTATTTTATACATATTCTCCAACAAGTAATAAGGGAGTTTCTCCTCCAACTAAATACACGGGAAAATGCACATCCACAGACCTGGGTACAGCTGCTATAGCCTCAGGTGTAAGACAGTACAGCTTCTCATTCTATGATCACAAGAAAGTCAGGGGGTTGGGGTAAAAATAGTACAGATCACAAATGTAGAAAATTGAAGACAGTGTACAAAGGGCTCCAAACACAAAGCTTTCCCTCTCTTGAGTTTGCTTTTTCTACCTGCACTCGGAGGGAGCCATCCCAAACCTCCCAGCCTCAGCTTTGTAACAGCACAGTCTCCCAACAACTCTAAATAAAGGTTCTTCCTTCAAAAGGGCTTTCAGGGATTGCTGAGTTTTGCCTTGTTACTTTAAACTCTGTGCTTAATGAACTCAGACACCTAAAAGAATAAGCTTTACTATATACATTTAAAAATTGAGGGAAAGTTCTCTAAAAATATGCTTCTGAATTTGACAAAATGCTCCAGCTGCTCAGGTTGGAGGAACACCTCCAAGCTGTGCAGCAGCTTGTTAGCAGAGACCAAACTAAAGCACCTAAAGAAGAGGAGCCAGCTCAGACCTTTCCCTGTGCTGCTGGGCTGCTCCCAAACTCCATCCATTTCCTTTAAGGACATTTAGCGTATTCCAACAGCAACAACCCAGATCTGCTAACAAGAAACCAACATCAGATGGGCCAAACACTAAAGGGGACAGGGAACACATGCCAGGGCCAAGAACACAGGGACTGCCACATGTCAGAATCCATACAAGCACTAATTAAAGCTTGTGTTTGCAGGGGGGAATCAGGAATCAACATGGAAATGCCAACAGAGCCTCACAAGACTGCTCCTGTCTCCTATGTGACACCAGCTACAACGTTCCCATGTGCTGCAGAAGTTGATGGCCATGCTGGGGAAAGAAGGAAGCAGCTTTTCCTTTTGGGAGAAAGCTCTTTCCTATCATCATCCATGTCCTGTCCTTCAAAATCTGTGCTGCAGAAAGAGCAAATGCACCACGAGCATGTTAAGTCCTACAGAGACCTCTGAGGCAGGTGAGGCCAGCACATTCTAGAAGGTATTTTTCAGCTTGGCTGCCACAAGCACAAGGATCTCTCCAATCTTTTTCTGCCAATTCTCTATGTCCTTGGAGACATCACACCAGAGCTCTCCGTGGCGAGGTTCAGCATTCTCACAGCGCTTCCTCACCTCTTCTTGTTGCTCCTACAGGGAAGAAAAATGACAGTTTGTCCTGGTTTGTTCCAGAGCACAGCCAAAAATTGAACCCTCCCTGATTCAAACACACTTCTGAAGATTATGCTGGGGTTTTGGGTCTGTTATTTTCAGAGGACGTCCAAGTCAAAATTCAGAAGCAGCAGGTCTAATGCCTGGCTGAACAAACTGGCTGAGCTGCAGGTGAGCAAGTTTTGGCTCCTGCAGAGACACTGCAGCAGAAACTTCCTGTGCAATACCACCTGCAGGAGCTGTGTCAAGGAAAAGGTCTCTCTGAAGTCAGAAGATAAACACCCCCATCATTTCAGTAGTATCAGCACAAAAAAACTGCTGTAAGAGATTAGAGCTGGCTGCTCCTCTGGCTGTGCTCACGTGCAAACTGCACTCAACACTTGGGAAGGAACAGCCCCAGTTACACAAACCCAGCACCACAATTCCAGCACAATCCCCTCTGAGCAAGCGTGAGTTTTACAGGACGAAGATTGATTTCAGAGATTTTTGCATGAACCAGCAGGACTGTGGACAGCAAAACAGCCTGAAACACAGCTCAGCTAATGACAGCACCTTTCAAAAGGCACCACACAGGCCTGTTCATGCTCATTCATGACCAGACGTGACAGCAGCCTCCCCTGTGACCACAGGCAGAGCACCAGCAGAGTGCTCAGCCCAGCAGCAATCCCAGGACTGGGCAACTCCTGCCAGGCAGGATTGCTGCTGCCTCCCCTGTTCCCAGGCACACACTCACCTCTGTGCCATGCTGGAGCTCAAATTTGTAAAAGAAGGCCCAGGCATCCCCCAGGTCAGAGTCAATCTTCACCGTGCGGTGGAACCACTCTCTGGCCTTGGTTATTTTACGCTCGCTCCAGAACAGCCTGTTGGGAAAAGCAGAAGGGAGTTGGTATCAGCCTCACTTTAGAGGAAGAGGCCAACCCAAAATAATTCCAAATTAAAGGCAGGTGTTCCAATTCTTTGCTCTCCCAGGAAGGAACAGCAGATTTTTAGGCAACTGCAGACCATCCTGCCCCTGGGAAGGGAAGGGAGTGAGAGGACTGAAAAGAACATCCAGCACTTCCTCTTCACTGCCCCACAGTGAGGCAGGGTAACTCAGAGGATAACTTAGCCCCAGGCACAGACAGGCTCTGCTGACAGGGGAAGCATTACTGAGCTCAACCTTTGCTGATTCAATTGCTTTAATTTTGCTCTTCCAGCTTTGGTGTGGAAGAAACTGGATTACATGCCCACATCTATTCCCACCTCTTTGATTTTTTTATGTTTCAGGTCAATTTTAGCATCTAACAATTAAGTATCTTCTAAAAGCTGGTAATTGCCTGCTGTATGGTCACATGCTCACACTCACAAAGCCTGCTGGAGTGGAGTGGAGCAGACCTGCCTTGTCAGCCTCATTTTCCAAGGAAGAACAAACATGGAAGCTTCTGCACTCAAACCCCAGCCTGGCAGAGCCCCACTGCTGCCATTTCATCCAGGCACTGGACAATGCTTAAACTCCTCCCCAGTAATGAACCGGCTGACTCAAGAGTCTCAGTTTCACTCCTGTGCATTAAAGAGTTCATTTGAGCTATAAGGTCTTTATCAAATCAGCTACCCGTCATAAAGAGCTTAGCCTGTCATAAAATTATACAGCTTATGTGATTGTTTTTAAGCCCTATAATACTCTTGATTGTTCTGTGTTAAATAAACTGTGATTTACAAGAGCATGAACAAGGATAGCAGAGGCTTAACACCTGCAAGTAGTGGCCATTTTCAGCAACATATTTAACAAAAGTTTTTCACAGATGTGTGACACTCTGTACCTACAGAGGCAAGCCCTGATGGGTGGTGGAAGCTGTTTATGTTTGGATTAGCTGTTAAACAGCCTGAGGTTGCACCAGAAGGGGCCTGGGAGCAGTTGCCATAAAGCAAAAGTTAACATTTTTCTCACTTGCTGCTAAAGCTGAACAAGTCAGCTGTCAGGATCTGGCAGAACTCACTGCTGCAGTCACTGGAGTGTATCCTACAGTTTTCTTTGGCTTATAAAATAGGGTTATGAAAGAATTGGGCAACTTCGAGCAAAATGACTCCTGAATTAACCTCTTCTGCTATTCACAGAGGGAGAAAAGTAAGTTTGTTTCCATCACAGCTACTGTAAGGCTGTTCACAATGGCTGATGGTTTGCATTCTGGGAAGGAACATAACTGAAGAATACTGACATAGGAGACATTCAGGAGCAGATGATTTAGCTCAGAATTTAAAAAGATACCTGACAAAAATTAGGATAGAGAGAAAAGAAGAAAACTACACAGTCAGCCACATAAAACTCAAAAAATAACCAGCAAAAGAGTCCCTATTTTCACAGATATTTAAAACATATCCTGAACTAATTAATAAAGCTTAGTTCACCTGACAGCACAGTGAAATCCTCTTCAAGGGACAGAAAGAAAGCAGCATGCAGGGAGCCAATACCCAGCACTGGCAAAGGCTTTTTGTGAGTGTATTGCTGCCTGTGCCAGTCCCAAACCCACCAGAACAGCTCGAGGGCAGGCTGACATTCCCCACTTGGAATCAAGGGAGAGATTTGCACAGTTACTAGGAGACAGCTGAGGAGCTGTTCCTTGCTTTGGGACTTATTAGAGCTCCTGCAGCCAGATTCACACGGCTGTGCTGGAGTGCAGTGCTCCATCCTGGAAGCAGCCACACACAGACACGGACATTTTTACTGCATCAAGCACAGGAACTCACTTGGCCACAGCCAGCAGGACATGTGGGTCATGTTCACACTTCTTGAGAGCATCCACACTCTTGGTCTTTCGCTGCGGTCGCGCTTCAAGGAAAATTGCTTCTGACCACAGGATTCCTTAATCAAATCAAGTAGAAGATTGTTTAGTGTTATTCTGAGGTTAACCCACCCCACTCTGCCATCAGGCCAGTGCTCTGCAACACAAGCAGCAGTACAGCTGCTGGTTATCCACCCCCGACCTCATCCCAGATCACTCTTTCCACACAGATACTTCATTCAGTACTCTGAATTTTTAGCTACTGTGTGCACCACGCTGGAGCTTCAGCCATGGGGATCTCTGTACCACAACTCCTGCAGCTGCAGCACTGCCTGATACTGCAAACTCTGGGACAGGGAGGGCAAATCAGAATTTCTAAGGGAAAGGTATCTGAATAGGCAACTGCAGTGGCAGAAGAAGTCTCAGAAAGTGCAAAGTCTGGGAGCAGTTTGAAGGGTGCTGGAGAGCACCACAGTCTTATTGATGCTGGCTCTACACGCATTGATGAAGGACAGAGTAGATCCAGGAAAGCTGGGTTTAATCCCTAGTTCCTCTCACTGCCAAAAGCAAGGAAGGAAATATGCTCAGGGGAGCATGAAATTTGCAGTTTCTCATGTCAGCCAGGCACACCTGATCACTTCAAAGCAAAGCCTGAGAGCTGGTGTCTGCCAGGACTCTATCAAAGCACTCTGGCTTCCCATAAACGGCACCACAGGAACACACACAAGCTTTGATAACTGCAGTGACAGACAGGAGAGAGACTCTCTTCTTCTTGCTCTTTATATACAGGATCACAAACACCATAATATTTCTATTTTATTCTTTGTGCAGCCTGCCACCCACCAGGAATCAATTCAGCAATGGATGGACCCAAACCTCTGGTTTACATGACCACAGGTGGCCAACGAGCCAAGTCCTGCAGGCTTTGATTATGGTTTGTTGAGGTCTAAGATAAAGTTGGAAGCAATTGTTTAAACAAAAACTGAGCTCCTGCTGCCCATTTCCATAGCAACAGGCAGATCTGTAAAACAGCCTGAGGTGGCAAACACTCATTAGGTCATTCACAAAAATAAAGCAGGACTTTGGGTGGTGCTGCTTTGGTGACCCACTCGCATGGTTAGTACCTTGCAATGAGTTTATCATGTCATAAAAGTCACTTAATTCCAAATTATTTTACTGGGACTTAAGCAGCCACCAATTAAACATCTTTCAAAACCTAGCCTGAAGGCAAGCCAAGTCTTGCCCTGCAGTAATTTACTAAAATTTGTAATTATGTGACATCTTCTCCCCAAAAATGTCAATATGTTTAAATAATTAAGTCTTCCTGCAATTCTGCCCCAAAATAGGGATGTGTTAGGCACTTTATCCCCCATCCCAAGAGGCAAATGTTTCCACTGCTGGTTAGAACTAACTGACTTACATCATATGACCTCTTAGCCTTTCCTTACATGAGCTAAAATAGTCAAAAACCAGGATTGAACATTTATGGTACATGATCCCCTAATCATGACTGTGGCGGAAATTTGCTCCCAGCACAAGTTTTTAAACTCACAGTGGTGCAACCAGCACAGACAAACCAGCACATGGGAATCTCCTAAGGGCCAGCTGTACTCCAGAGGGACAGAGAAAGCACCATTCTTTCTCCACTGAACTTCCTAACTACAAACACAGAAGTGCCTTTCTTTTATTTTAAACCTTGGCAGGCTTCTACCAGCTTCCAAGAAAAACCCACCCATATCCAAGATGTTTTTACAGGAAGCCTGGGGACAAACTGTGGGCCATGGATCCAATAATTTACTGGATACTGCAGAAAAACAGAACAATATCAACACCTCAGGTGTGAGAGAACATAAAGTAACTGGGATTGTTCTCAAAGATCCTCAATATTTCCTTTGCAGAAGGATGACTGACACCTCTCAAAACACCATATTCTGAGACCTGGCCAGAAAGGACATCTGGGAAAAATGTGCTCCTGTCAGCTGGGCAGAACAATTGTGTTTAAGGCAGAACTGAGATCCAGCTCACCTGAATTGGGGCACTCCTGCAGTGCCTTGGCCATCAGTGTGTTTGCAATGTTCTTCAGCCCAGCTCGGTACTCCAAGCGCACAGACTCCAGCCTGGTAGGGAAGAGACTCTGGTGATATTTGTGACAACATTCATGAGGCAGAAACAAACAGTGAGTCACATGAGGGTCACTAGAAACTGCAAACATGTGCCCATATTCTGAATATGTGTAGGTGACTGACATCTTCCCATTCCTCGCCATCTAAAAATAAATGTGACTTTTATTCTATAATGGCCCAGATAAAAAACAATCTGAAAAACAGACTGAAACAGAAAGGAAAAAGCCCTGTGCACTGTGCATGCTCTGTGCACTACAACTATCAGTAAAGAAATAATAGTTCCCAGATCCTTGGAGTAGCTAGTGAGGAACACCAAAGCATTTATGCTATTCAGGGACGCTGTTAGTCCAGAAGAAACTCCAGGACAGGCGTGGTCCCAAGCTCCAGGTTAAAATGGCTCAGATGATGTGAAATAACTGGCCTGAATAATGCACTGAATTTGTAGCCCAAATTCAGTTCAACTCCACAAAACTCACCAGAGATCTGGATTCTTTGGATTCTTCAGGCGAGACTTTTCCAAGATGGCTCTTGCTCTCGTCAGCTGCCCGACTTTCTCCTCCAGCCTGGACAGCAAAAGCCACAGGGGTATGGAATGGGGGCACTTCTTCAACTGTTTAAAAAAATATGCTTATAGGTAAATTTGAAAAAAAAATAAATCTTAATTCCTATAGAAAAGAACTTCCCTCCCTATATCCTCCTGGAGAGTTTAGAAGGAGAGACACCAAGTTGATTATGCCACTCAGATTTCTCCAGTTAATCGTACAGCACAGAAGTGAAGTTGTTCCTGTATCCAAAACAGTCAGGTACATCAGGTATGACTGAGCTACCCCAGCAGTAAGAGAAAGAAGACACCTCCCTTAACACAGCTACAATTTGTGCTCCTTCTGCAGACTCTCCTACATCCCCAAAAGACAGCAGAGTGTGCAGGGAGTCATTAGGATATCGACACTGGCAGAAACCTGTGTCCAAATTACTTTGATGGCTGCCGACTTTGAGCATTCATAACCAAGGACACCAATTACCATTTAAAAGAGAGGGGAGTGCTCTGTGCCACTTCTTTTCACAGTGTGTATCTGAGAGCTGCTGAGGAAGATTTTCTTTTGAGAGTTCTCATTTTAGTCTTTACAGGTCTTAGAGATTTACTGTGCAAAGCCTTTTTTCCTGCCTGTGAGGAGTCAGGCATACAGAGAAGTCTCTCAAGCAAGAAAGTCAATCTTGCATATGGGTAATGAGTAAAAGAAATCTTTGATTATTTCATTTTCTTTTCTTTTACTGTTTTAACCATTGACAGAAAGAAATCATGTCTTTGGCTCTCCATTTTGATTCAAAGGCAGACATCTCTCCATGCCAGTTGCACAAAGCAGACCTGCAGTAATATCCATCTTACCCCCTGATTATAAGCCTCCCGTGCTTTCTCTATTAGCTCTTTTTGTTCCTCAATTTGTCCTTTCATCATCCACAGTTTGGGGAAGTCCTCATAGTGCTTCAGGGCTTCCTCACAGAGCTCCTGGGCTGCAGCAATGTTCCCAAGTACCCATTCCAACTTCACAGACTTCATGAAGACCTGGGAACAAACCAGAGCTGTTTACTACCAGCAGCCATTGAAACACCATTAATCTGCCCAAAGCAGCAGGTTCCCACTGTCAGGCACTCATTAGAATGTTATTAATTAGCCACAGTTTGAAGTAAAATTAAAATATCAGAGTTAAATAATAGCGGGAACAGATAACCGTGAGAAAGGTAAATGCAAATACTTAAGTAGTTAGAGCAGTGTGATCAACCTGCATCTCACCTATTTACATAATTATTAACATAGAGCTGGCATTTGCATTATCACAGAATCATAGAAAGGCTTGGGTTGGAAAAATAATATTTGTTTAAAGAGCGCAGCTTTAACAGCACAACCAATTAACAAACCTGAGCTGCCTCCATCTGCCCAAGCTGATCTCCTCAGAACCAAGCTACCAAGACCACATTTTCTTACTTATGGCTTCAGGCCCTAACTGTTGTCCTGCTCATTACAAACTGGCACGTGTACTTTTCTGCCCCCCCCCAAATCCTTCCTTCTGGCTATGCTGAGAAGTCACAGCTATGAGAAAAAAATTATAGACCAAAGGCTCTGTCACTGCTCTTTGATCCCCATCCTCCCCATTCCCAAACTCCCCCCACTGTGACCTTGCAAGAGAGGCATCAATGAGAGCAGAGCTTCAGCCCCAGCTGCAGAAGCTCCCTGGCTCAGAGAGGAAGAGGACAGTTAAAAAGATGTAGGATGTAACAACAACTGAGGGGGAGGAACTGAGGGCAGAGATCAAACTAACTTTTCATTTACTTGGACAAGTTAAAATGCTTTTGTACGAAGAGCTGAAAAATCAACAGTTTATCATACCAGGGGTAACTAGAGATAAACACAGGAGTGTAACTTTAAACACCAAACCACCCCAGAGCTGTCTTTAGTACAACCATAAGTGAGTCTTCTGTGAAAGTATTTTCTCTTTTTTCCAAGATGTGCTTTTATGCAACACAAACATTATACAAACAGCTGTAAACTGGGAATTTCCTGACTTTTGCCATTTGTGTAAAAAACAAATTGAAACCCTTCACTTGATCCTAGCCTTTTTTTTCCCATCATGCCACGACTTTGTGTCGCAATTCGCTGGAGGAGCGCTCGGCAAAGCGGCCACATGCCCCGGAAGGCGATGGCAGGGAGCCATGTGGTCAATCCCTAAGGCCACACAACTGAAGGAACTCCTCCTTCCGTCCCAAATCCTCTGTGGTGGAGAGGCCTGAGCCTGTCCACCCTCCCCATGTCCTTACCCTTGCAGTGGGGGCACTGCTGCGAGCCTTTGCCAGCAGCCTCCTCGCTCTTTCATACTCATTGTTCTCCGACTCGAGCTTCACGGCAGCCAGCCAGATCTCCTCACTGTTGGGGTTGGCCTGCAAGAACACAAAGTGACAGACAAATGCACACAGTGAATCAACAGCAGATTTAATCCTCCATTTGATCCAGATTAAAATTGAAATCAGAGCTTTGTCAATCCACAGTAGGATTTTTTTTTTCAGCGCAAGCTCCTCCCAGTCTTCTTTGACCTTTGAAGTTTATAGAAATCCTCCAAAACAGATGGGCAACACAAAGATATATGCCAGTTTAGAAGTTGGATGCTTCTCAATTGCTGAAAAGCAGTAATGCTTGATCTTCTGAACTTCCAGTTTAAATACTTAAAACATCACAGGGTCTGCCACAATGAGACCCTCATTTTATTAGCCTCAAGCAAAAAAACTGCAGCTTGAATTCCCCACTGAGGTCTGTGAAAACTCTTCCAATAAAAGTCATTTCAGTGGCAACCATGTCAAGAACTTCTCAGCCTAGTAACAAAGAGCACCGAGAACAGATTAAGGAAGTATCTTTTATCTTCCATTTCAGGACCTGTCTTTTTTTTTTTCCCACTTAACTTTTAAGCCTAATTCCCAGTGTTAGAAACACACTAGAGCATCCAGCAGGTAATTTGCTCATTAGTGGGTTTGATCCAAGACATAAGTAATGCAGTGACCTCAGTAGGGCAGACCACAACCCCTTCCCCGAGGTGACCCAAGACAAGAGGATTGATGACTGGGGTTGGTGGGAGCCATGCTCCCAGTAAAACTGATGTTTTACAAACTCAGAGAATCACAGACTGGTTTGGGGTGGAAGGGATATGAAAGATCATCTCGTCCCAATCTCATGGGTAGGGATGCCACCCACCAGATCAGGTTGCTCAAAGCCCCATCCAACCTGGCATTCAACACTTCCAGGGCTGGGGCAGCCACAACCTCTCTGGACAACTTGTTCCAGCACAGAACCTGGTGTAGAATTACTAAAAGAGCAATACCACAGCCTTGCTTCCAAGCTTGCTGCTTTTTACAGGAGAACTTTTTGCCACACAAAGCAATCAAAGCACAGCGGAAGTCTCCATCACTTTAAAAGGCAGCAGGAGTCAGGTGTTGACAGGAAAAGCCTGCTCTGTGTTCTTTATCTGTCACATTTAACACCCTCTGACAAGTGTAACAAACCCACCTGGAAAGCCAGGGCCAAGATGCTTCTGGCTGCTGGCACATCTCCTGCCAGCCACTTGGATTTGGCTCCCATGAGCCACAGCACTTCTGCTTTGGGACAGTGAGCAACAGCTCTCTGCAAAAGAGCCTCCAAGGATTCTCTGAAGACAAGAAAGAGCAAGTTACAATCCCTCAAGGTACTGCCAAAGGCCAGCTCTCTCACACCATTTCCACTATCACTCAGTGTTATAAATATTGTTGCAAAGTCCAACATTGTAAACCTTGATAAGTTGTTTCATAACAAGGAAAGGGTGGGGTCTTTTTTCACAAGGGTTCTGAAATCAGCCCTCCACAAACGGCTCATTGTTCAGACACCTTCGATAGCTTCGTGGACAGAGCCCTCACACAAACAGCCCCTTTCTCTAAGAAAGAGTCAATCTGCTTAACAAAACTTAGTAGAAACTGAGACAGGAAGATTTTCAGAACTATTAGATGAGGTTGGCTTGATTTTGTGCAATTTATTTTTTTCTCCTCTGGCAAATATACTTTCAGGTAGAGCATGGGGCTTAAAAGGCAGCCACCACTGGGAAACAGGAGAAAACAACATCAAAAGCAAAGGTATATTTGTTTCCAATAAAAAAAAGGCTTAAATGAGGAAGAACTCAGCGTCTGCAGTCACTTCCACAACATAGCCCTGTTGGCTTTAATTCCACATGTATAAGTGGCCTACTGCAGAGCTTGTTTGCTTTAGTCTAAGCAGTGGGCAGAAAGTTTCTGACATTTAAAGCTTTGTGAATAAACTTTTAAAAGAGCCTGAGCTGTGACAGTGTAACACCAATCTTAATTCAGAATGTGATAATTCAGAATGTGATACACATTCACGGTGTTTAATCAGAAAATACCAGAGATGCTTGGACACATTCAGCTATGAAGTAGTTTATCTATGAAAACTAAATAAAACACATTTTAGGTGATTTGTATCCCCATATTTTTCCAGAGATGCCTTCTCAAAGACAATTATTCCTACCTTGTCTCCTCACAGCTATTTTTACCATGTAATCCCTATTGCCAAAAACCATTTTATGACTTCATAAAACTTAAGGACGTTCTGAGCACAACAATAACTAAGAAGGTCAGACCTGCAAAAAAAGGTCAGCGAGTTCCATCCAGCTGCACTAACTCTGCACTTGCACCACACCAGGGACCATCCTGTAGCTTTCCTTCTTCCCCAGCCTGTCCCCCTGTCCCAGGGATGAGCCCCTCCAGGCAGGGATCATGCAGCACACGTACCTGGTGCCATGGTTCTTTTCAAAGTAGGCAGCTCGCAGCCACACACTCTTCTTGCTCGGGAACACTTGCAAGGCATAGGCATAAATGGCTCGGGCACACTCCAGGGCATTGTGAGCAACACACTGAGGGAACACAGATCAGGACTAAGTCAGCTTAGGACAGCACTGGAATCCAGAGCAAGCAGGAATTACACATGCACAATTCAACCCAGAACTCAGTAACTCGGTGTAATCCATGAATTGAGGCATTAATAGAGAACAGAGCACTTACAATCAGCTTTTTAAAAGGAAGCAGGAAAGGAATTTTTAAGTATCCCTCTACAGAGAACAAGTATCCCTGGCCTTTCAGTGGGACTGACACTCACAGGCCAGCTTGAAACATTAGTAAGGCATTGGAAAGGCTCTCATGTTAGCACTTCATTTTGTTATTTCACAGGCAAAACCCTAAGCACCACAGCATGTGCCCCCCCACTGCTCTGAGCCCAATTCAAGGCCAGTGAAGTTGGACATTTCTCATGCTGAAATATGATTTAGCTCTTAGCACATGTTCAAACTATTCCCCTAAAGCAAAAAAAGCCTGGTAAAACTTCTACCCACTCCCTTGTCCAGTCTTACATTAACTCTTGAGCTACAATGGTTATGCCTTGAAACTCAACTCCCAGCTCTTTTACCCATAACTCAATCTCTGTTGATGTCTCACACTCAAAAAAAAATCCACACCAAACTAGCAGACAAGCTGTACAAATGTCAACTTTTGTTTAGTAAAAATTCAAATCTGAATAAAGCTCTAGAATAACCTCCTGAGGAAGAGACTGGCCAAAGGCAGGTAGGTGGGTGGTGTGGGAATCACATCCACTTTCACTGACAAAGCCATTTCCCAGGCACCAGTTCAATTTCCTCTCATTAAGAAACACAAACCCACAATAAAACAAACCCAGCAAAAAGTTGGTCTTACACTGTCTGCATCTTCCATCCAGGTGTGCTTCCGATCTTCTTCCTCGATCCCAATGCCAATCACAGCTCTCATGATTGCCTGGCACGTGGCCACACTTCCAGCTTTATCACATTCCTCAGCATCCTGGAAACAAGAGGAAAGCACTGCTCATTTTGAGAGCTCAGCACATGAAGTTAAATTCTGCAGTGGCAACTCCTCATGCACAAACACAGAGACATCACTGCCACAGCACAAACATCTCATTGCTCAAACACACCCTGACACTGAGCCTGCACCCAGAGCTGTACACAGAATCATTCACAAGTTGGTAAAGAAACAGAGCACATCAATTCCATCCACTGAAAAGGAGTAATTGTGACATTGTGTGACCTTTCCAGACCCACAGGTCTTTTCCTACAGCTCCCCAACCCTGGGCTGACCCAAGCAGCGACCTGGCCAATAAAAAATGCAAACATTTCACAAGGAAGAACTGTGACATCAAGACTACTGACCTTCTTTCAGCTTTGAGATAATTTAAGTCTCAATAAGGGTTTAGCAATAACTAAATTTAAGAGTACCCCATAAACCAGTATCAAGTCAAAGTTGCAAAGACTCTCACTAGAGCATGTATGGAAAAGTGGAGTTTCCTGACACACAAAGCTTTCAGAAAGCCAAGCATGTCTTGCTTAAACTTGTTGAAAAGCCCTCTGATCAGATAACAGAACTGGAGCAGTTCTAGTACTGAGAAGGAACTCGAGAACACACGATGCAGAGACTGTGCTTGTGGATTTTTTTTAAAGAGAAGTTGAAATTAACCTTTAATTGTTTTACGGCTGTGAAGAAAGTCAGAATTCTTTTAGATGTTAACAAGGATATCCATTTAATATTAAATATTTCATTATCAATGCTCTTAAGCAGTATAATAAGATTTTGCCACCCTGACCCACTGAAAATTATTTTAGTAAGAAACTGCTCTAAAGACTTATGATCAAACAGAACCTATTCAGGAGGAAAGAAGTTCAGTACAGGACTAACAGTATTTCCTACATTTCAAATGCACTATTTGTATTGATTTCTCATAATGCCATTTGACAAAGACTTGTGGGGCAAACAAATACCTTTCAAGCCAAAAGAGACATATGCAAAAAATACGTATATCCTTCACTGAAGGCTTTAAGCCTCTGTCCTACTTAAGGCAGCAGCTGCTTCAAATTGAAGCTACTTATCCTCCACAACAGAAGCAAACCAGACATTTCTCAGCAAAACACATGTGACCTTACTCCAGGATGGCCTTGACTCTACTCAGCTTTTTAGTCTCATCTCTTATCTCCTCACAAGGACCTCCACTGATAAGCCAGGTGCAAAATGACTCTGCCCCATAATACCCAGCCTTCAGAACAGAACCTGAAGAGCTCACCTGGACTCCAAGGCCAAGCACATACCTGTATCCACTGCTCTCTGTTGATTTCCACACCGTTAGCCCTGAGGGATGTGATGGCTCTGTCAATGATTTTCTCCACCATCTGGGTGTTTCCATTGGCCTCCTCCAGCTTGGCAGCAGTGATCCAGATGTGCCGATCTGTCGGGATATTCTCCCGGGCTTTGTTCAGGACTTTACGAGCGTTCTCGTATGTCTCCAGCCTTGCCAGCGCCAGCCACAGCTGCAGAGCAACAAAAGATGCATCTGAGATGAGAACAAGGAGATGACAAGGCTGCTGTATGGCAGTGTCAGCCCACTGAGATAAGCAGCTTCACGCTGCTTGCTACTGGTTGGCAACTGTCCTCAAGCACTGCGAGCAGGCTGTGGAATACCAATGGAGGAGAGGAGAGGAGAAACAGGCTGCTAACTGCCCTTGAAGCTCAGGCCTGATCATCTCTGGGTATCATCCCCATCTGCTGGGCTGTTACACTCCTATTTTCTGACCACATCACCCCTCAAACAGCGGAGCTGAACACTCTGGGGTTTGCTGTTTCAGAAATGATAACTCTTAGACTCACCAGGTTAAATGTTCACTTGTTTTCCCAACTGTCGAGGCACCACACATGGACACAAACATGGCTCAGTGCCTAGAGCAGGCACAGCTGTGCACTGCCATGACTAACCTAACAATTACACAGCAAAATGAGGCATGTAATGACCACCAGACAATTAACTCCAAAGAAAAAAACACATTCCACTACTCATCACATCCTTCCCACTGTGGCGTGAAGCATGTGGGAGAAAAGCTTGTGTGGAGAAACACTGCTCATCCTGCCTTTTGCCTGCAAAGCTCTATTGCCAGCCTGAAGTGGAGAGTAGAGGGTTTTTTATTTCACTTTTTTTTAAACTCACTTCAACACTGGTTGGACAGCACTCCACAGCCCGGCTCAGCATGATCCTGGCATCCTCAGGTTCCTCCAGCTCCACAGCTGCTTTCCACAAACGCACTGAGTTTGGAACATGCTCAAGGGCTGGAGAGGCAAAACAATTATGTCAATCATGATAAAGTAGTTTGCCAATGAGATCTGTATATTTTAAACATGATATAATAAAGAATTTGTGCTATTACAATGAAATGTCCTGGAAGAGGGAAGGGAGGGAATTTACTTATACTGGCTCTTGCTTCAATAATGAGAATTTAAAATCAGAAAATAAAACACTTAATCATTTTAATTGGAAACAGATTTTGGACAGCCAAGGGCTTTTTTGCTATACAAGCTGTAATTGCATCCTCCTCAGTAAAACACCTAGTTGAACAAAGCCTCCAGTCTCAGCAAATGAACAGATGAAGGTCTTCAAAACTGGGCAGCTTAATCATGCTGTGTTTACCTTTATAGAAAAGGAGCATCTTCAACACTAACTAATAATACAGCCTTGTTCCTTACATGTTAAAATGTAGTTTTCCTGTAAGCCTCTCCTGACAGCTCAATGGATCCCAGCTTAACTTCCCAAAAAGCTGTTGTCCTGCTATGCAAATACAAAACAGGGATGCATAAAAACTTAAAGGTCTTGCTGACACTAAGCCTTGAGTACCAAGTGTGCTTCCAGCAATCCAAAATGGACTCCACCTAATTAGGATTCTTCAAGGCTTCCTTAATTTTGTCAAAGAGCTGTCTGCTGCTCGTAGAACTGCATTCCTTGCAGCCTGTCCTACATGTGCTGTCTGAAACATTAAAAGCTAAACAACAACTTTCCTCAGCCCATCTCGTTAAGAGAGATTGAGAAACCAAAGGGTTTTTTTAGTCTTTTGTCACTCCAATTTGCACCCCAGACTGTTGGAGTCAGCTGCATTGCAGCATTACTTCCACTGCTTCCATGGTGACTGTACACAAATGTGCCATAGTAACAGAGGACTGAGCACATCCCACTTCAATAAAGCGAGCACAATCACAGGGCCACAAAAATGAGTGGGAAAAGGCATCTAAACCTACTTTGGAACTAGCTGGGCTTCCAGGCAAGGCTGCTCCTTGAGGCATTGCTGCAGTGGCACAGTGCTGAGTCTCAACTCACATCCCACCCCAACACAAACACAGAGATTTACAACAGGCATTAACCATTTGTCTCCAAGTCTTCAGCTGCAGGAGATTTTCCTGAAGAATTTAAGTGAATAATGTCAGCATCCACGAGCTGAAAGCATCACTCTGCAGCACAGAACATGTTTTCATAAGTACAGAATTCGATTTTTAGACCTCAAGCTGTATTTCAGCCACTCAACTTGCTGGGTCTCCAGTCAGACTGAGGTTTTAAAAACTCCAGTTGTTCTGCTGGATGGTAGGAATGCACACAGCCAGCAGAGAGGAGAAACACATTATGAAAGGTGACACTTCAGTGACATTACCAGGCACTCGAGTTTTTTTATTTTGGGAGAAATAATGGGTTATGCTGCCACTGAAGGCTCCAAGCTCTGTATTATTGATGCTCCCTAACAGCAGAGGAATACTGTGAAGCTGTTAACAGAAAGAAATTGGGAAGAAAATGATACATCCAGTTTCATTCCACCAACAGCTTTGTATCAAGAGATTAAGTAGGTGTTTCCAAAAACTGAATGTTTTTGTCTTCATAAATACAGTGTTTGAAGCAAAGCTCAGTACTTAGTACTGCTCTCACACAAGACCCTCCCCTACCAGAGCTGGCTTTAAGTGTGTTTTTCTGTTCAAAATCTGTGACTGTTCCTGAGAAGGACACACGGTGTCACAGGAGCAGCACTTCACACCGTATTGCACTAGATGCCAATGGGAATTTAAAAAGCTACTGAATAGTTAATATCTGAACTCTTTAGAACTTCAAATCCAGCAACTTTGAAGTGCCTTTCATCCATGGGTAGTAAGAGGTCATTTCACTAGAGATCTGCAATTTTACATGCAAGAGGTAAGAAGTGGGAGACAATTAATTCCTTTGAAGCTAAACCATTCAATACTGCAAACTGTTTCACAATGATTCAGTAAATGTATTAAATCCAGACCTTTTTCCCTGTCTAGATTAAAGTCAGGAGATGTAACTAATACAATTCAGTAGTCATGAAGGAACTCATCTCTATTGATTCAGGCCCAGCTACTTAAAGTAATCAAAGAATTCATATTTTGAACTTCTGAGGAAGACCTGGTTACTGGATAAGACAACAAACTACTGTTGAAGAGATCATTGGAAAAGACAGTAATTCCATGAAAGAGGAAAATCTCCAAGAGCAATGCAATCCAAGAAGATGGAAGGTGTCAGGTAAGCACCACAGAGAAAGGCTGTTTGCCAAGGACAGAACTCACTACACTAAAGCAAAGCCTGCAGCTCAAGAGGCTCAATGATATGAGAACCCCAAGACCTCTAAAGCTCCTCCAGCAGCAGCCACTGTGGTGTCTAACAGGCTACAAGCAACTAGGAACAATCAATTCTGGTATTTTTTCCAAAAAGCTTCACAAGGTGACATCTAGAGCACCGTTTTATCTTTAGGACATTTTTTTGATTGCTTTCATCTACTTATCTAATTGTGATCAAGCTGGAATTGGCTTAGGTAAGTGAAATATCATTTTGGAATTGTTCAGTACCAGCAGCTTTCTGCTGAAGGGTATTTTAGAAACACTTCAACACCTTTGCTCCTTGGCTCAACAGCAGCAAGTTCCACCATAAATACAAACACTGACAACTGCAATTTCAACAAGGAAGCAGAAAAACACCTGAACTTATGGCCACATCTTGAGCAACTTACAACACGATACAAAGAGTGCAATGCTCAGCCTTCACTCCCTGAGCCCACAGGAGCTCTCACCTTTCCTAAGGACACGTTTCTTGGCACGGATGTCTGTCTCCAGCTCTGCTGCTCTGATATAGATCCGCACAGACTGGGGCAGGTGCCTCACAGCCTGGGCCACAACAGCCTTGGCTGTATCTCCAGGCTGAAGTCTAGCAGCTTCCAACCAAACATCTTCACTCTGTCAGGAAAAACAACCCAACTTCCTTTACATCACAACAAGAATATAAAATCAGAGCTTTCTGGCTAAGCAGGTGTTTGGTAATACAGCAGATAGTGAAGCTGTATTAGACAAAGCCTCAATCAAGCTTAGCAAATTCTGCTGCTCATTAACCACAACTTTTTCCCACCATCCCACAAGGATCAGCAGGGAAGCAAGGCAATTCTGACCTTAGGGCACATCTCTGTTCCCTTCATGATGAGGTTTCGAGCCACCTGGAGCTTGCCAGTGACCTCCTCCAGCCGGGCTGATGCTATCCAGGCTGGTGGATGATGAGGATTGGTCTCTCGGACAGATTTCAGGAGCAAACGGGCTTTTTTGATATCACTAAAGGAGAAGAAAAAACAGGAAGGAAAATTTTCAGCACACTGAGAAACAATTTTCCTGAACCAGGACATGTTCAGATGCACAGTAACTGTGATCTCAAATTTTTCCATACTGGAGACACAAATTACATTCTACCAAAACAAGCTTACAAATACACTCTGAACACAGTGAAAATCAGTTAAGTATTTAAGAAAGATTCTTGGGAATTACAGCTGGGCACTTGCAGCCAGAAGCTGATAAGCCCAAGCACTGATGTAAGTCAAGAATTAGCATCAGTATCTGCACGTATTGCTCTGACTTAAATAGCAATTCTTTATGAAACAGATGTCAAACTTCTGGCTAAAGTGGTTCTCAGAGGTCATTAATCAAGCCTAAATTAGCAGAACACAGGTACAATTAACCAGGTTATTTCTTGGCCAGCAGGCAGCCACACACTCCCATCACTCTGGCATGGAAATAGGGGTGGAATGGAAACAATCCCCACAATTGATGCATCCAGGTCAGATGCTAATACCTCAGCTGAAAGACTAGACCAGATCTCATGTTAAAAGAATTCATCCTCAAAAACTCACCTGGCATTTCTTACAAATTTAATGCCAGCTGAAAGCACCCACTCAGACAGATTTCCATTTACATGTAGGATCAGTGCCACTGCTAAGAGGATAAATCTGTTAATCCTTCTTAAACTTACTTGATATCTCCTCCATGTGTGGGAATCATGGAATTCAAGTCTGTCAAATATCCTTTCGGGTCCACCACAGTCTGGCCACTCACTGAGTCTGACACCTGGGAAAGTCAAGTCAGAGCTACTGAAATGACCACTCACATCCTTGAATGCCTGAAAAGATACTGTGACTGTACAAAAATCCTAGATACTCATCTGTTCCCAAAAGAAAGGAAGGAGGAAAACACAAAGCCTTGCTTATCAGCTTTTTTCCGTTTCTAAAATACACAACTTTAACATTAAAATCCAGACAAGAAGCAGCTTGGTGACAAGCAGTCACCCAAAGGTCTTGCAGCCCTGCCAGCTAAAGGCATTCTTTTTAGAACAAACCAGAGTTAGATGGGAAAATCAATGAAAAAGAAGTCAAAAATCAGTACTTTTCAGCAGTTTGTCCTGCATCCTCATACAGGACAGAAGAGATGCTTCCCTTGATAACACTACCTGTGCTCTTTGCCTCAGGTCCACCTCTGCTATAACCAGGCAGTCTCTTCTCCCATAATGACCAAGAATTCCAGGGAAAAACAGGTATTTCTCAGGAAATTCTATTCATGTTGAGGGCATGAGATTTGTGGAGAGGGACTATAAAATTATCTCAGAGCTCAGCTGTTCTTGGATCTTCTAACACCCAAGAGGATTTAACACTTTTCTAAAAGCAGGGCTTAAATAGCAGCACAACATTTACCCCACAAATACCTGTGACAGACCCTGCCTTTCCACATCCTTACCTGGCTCAGCCTCATATCCATCAAGGTGTTCCTGGCTTGGCCAATCTTCCTCATGTCCAATTCACCTGTCCCAGGTGTCATCAAGCCTGGTGTCATTCCTCCTGGGTATGGAGTATTCAAACCCCCTGGATATGGAGTATTCAATCCACCAAATTGCTAAAATAAAGCATGAGAAATTAATTCCTAAAACTTCTTGAGAGGTTTCAAAAATAATTCAGGCTATTGGCTGGTTTACACTTCCCCAGAAGCTGCAGGACCCAAATGCCAAGCCCCCACAGGTACTTCTGACAGGGCTTCCCTGGATCTCAAAACATTTCTCATACAGGATTTGAAAATCTACAGGTATTACTAAAGTTTAGTCAAGTCAGTGAAATAAGTAAAAAGAAAGTGAAAAATTCAAGCACAGGCATCTAAACCTGGCACATTTAAACGAGTATCTCCAAAGAAGTCCCAGGGACATCTGGAGCCAGTCTAGGGCCAGTCAGCTGCTCCTATAACTCTACGACCACAGAGCAACAAGCTAAATTACTTAATTTTCAGTTGACTGAAAGGCAAATACTTTTTAACACAATTGCCCCAGAGCTGAACAAACCATTAGATGAAAGCAAACTTTATTTTGTGTTTCCTTCTTGCAAGATGTTGTTTTAACAGAAATGGTTATGCTCAACAAAACTATCACCACCATGCACTCAGCAAACAGGAAAATAAACACTTTTTTCCATTTTTGTCACAGAACCAGGCTTTCTCTAGCAATGGCTGTGCACTCAAAGGCTCCAGCAAGAACAGGAGTTGAATGTCCAGAATTGGCAGACTCACAAACCACACCAAGTTTTTGGTGAAGCATCTTTTCCCCAAATCCCAGTTTAACCCAGTCTGGCCACAGCTGGCCCAGCTTTGCTGTGTACTCACTGTCTGCCGTGGGTCCACAGAAGTGTGATTCTCCCCTGACTGCAAATGCTTTGCAAAGAAGCTGTCAGGGACAGGAGTCAGCTTCTCATAGCGAGGATTCCTCTGCCGCTTGTTCCTGGCATCCCCAACCTCAGGAATACTCAGCCACTCCTCCTCAGTGACCTCTGCTAATTTCCTCTGTTCAAACAGGAGCTCTCATCAGTATTTGCTGCAGAAATGGCTTTTTAAGTGCTCTAACTCCTTAATAGATTTATTTTCTTGAAATAATTCAAGATCAATTAAACACTCAAGGGTCAGACTTTTTTCTTAATCCAGGGTACAAAAGATTTAATGCATTTAATTAGAAATTGGTTTTAGTCCAGACTGAGATTCCAAATCAATACTGTTATTAGATTCAGTGCTACAAGCATCCAGATTAATCCTAGTGCCTGGAGCATTGAGTGGTTTATAACTAATCATTAGACAACAGCCTAAACAATACATTTTATTTAAAAGAAGATTTAGAGTCAGGAGATTCTGCTTAGCTACTCCTGCAATGACAGCAAGTTATCAGTTTCCCTCAAAGATAAAAGTGTAGCACCTTCCATAAAGCACAAAACAAAAATGACCAATATCAAAATTTGCAGAAATTTCACTGCCTTGTGTATCCACATGAACAGTGTTTATTCTTCCAACAGAAAGAAATTCTAATCTGGAGAATATCAAAGTACTTGTTTGCCAACACACAAAATCTAAGCAAAGAAACAAACACACACAAAAGAACACACAGCCACCTCTTGTATCTCATAAAAAGTCACATTTCAGACATTTTTTCCCTTACTTTCAAGTCTGAGAACTGCTGCTGAATTTTGGGTCGTTCCATACGGTATTTTTCTATTTCCTCTTTTTCTCGTTGTTCCCTTAGGAAAAGGAATACTGAGGTTATTCTCAAAGTAACACTTGGCAAGTCCTTGATTAATGTGTTGACATAACAGAAAAATGTGTTTGATAATAGTTAGGGCATAAAAAGGGCATTTTTTCAAACTGAGATTATCAACATTATGACAAGAGATCCTTTATCAAATAAGACAATATTATGATGTAAAAACAGACATCTCCAAGTGAACGTCAGTCTTCAACCTCCTCTCAATGAGTAATGAATTTAACAAGTAATACACAGTCTACAAGCTTGAGGTGACTTTTCTAACATTTTCCAGCCCACTGTGCAGTCTGTGATGTGTCAATATCAGTTGCAACATCAGCATTTCCCCACACCATCTTAATGAACTCTTAATTAACAACAGTGAAGTAATTTAACCACATCCACTCTCAAAGCAAGTGGTACAAAATACCTGTCATCCTCAATTAACCAGAAAACAGCCCCTGCCAGTGCTGTAGCTTATCCTACCTCCTTTCTTTCCTGCGTTCATCCATCCTCTTATCCAAAGCTGCATAAATTGCATCTGCTTCCTCATCATCTTTTTCATAGGGGCCACTGGAGAACAGGCTCCCAGCATAGCCATTGAACTGAGAATTTGAAGAGAGAGGAAAAAAAAAAGAGGGAAAAAAGGCAGTTTTTTAAAGCTCCTGTTATGTTCCTGCTACAGCCAACAATGACCTGAAAATGCATTCACAGGCTGTTTCTGACAACATTGCCTCAGACTAATACATCCCTAAATAAAAGCATCCTTCTTCTACCACCCCATGGTGGTGTTTGTTCTCCCACTTTTGAAGCAAAAGTGCTTCAAAATTGCTCTTTCAAAATTGCTTCTCTCTCTAAACCACTTCTACTCAGCAATATATGAGATCCCAGGACAGAAAAGCCATTCTCTTCCATTAACCACTTTCTCTTTTTACACCAGTGAAAGCAATCAGAAAGAATATCACAACATTCAACCAACAAAAATGGGACTTAAACACAAGAAACTACATAGGTCACTTAAGGACATATGGCACAGAATCACTGAGTCATTTAGATTGGAAAAGAACTCCAAGACCACCAAGTCCAATCTTGTCAAATCTTTCATTTGAGGAGAATAAAAAAAAATACAACCCCTGAAATATTTAAACTTATTTTTATTTATCGGTATTTTCCAAAGACTCTCAGGGCTCTGTATCAGTAATTAAACCACAATTTATGGACCAAGGCCACAACAAAAATCTGTAAGCACCATGCCATTGTGCAAACTGAGGTCTCAAACAATAAATAAAAAAGGAAATGCTGCCTGCAAACTGCAGGAAATTGTGGGTTTGAAGCCTCAGCTAAGAGCGGGGTTCACAGCAAGAGCAGGGAGCTCGTGGATTCTTGATCCACCTGGGGGAAAACATCTGCAGGATGATGAAAACCTCACCTCATCATAGTTGGTGTCATTCAGATCCTCATCATCATCATCTGCTGTCTGGTTCTTCTTCATCTGGTCGCCCACGGTTCTCTTGCCGGGCGGGGCGTGCCGATCGTCCACGGGGTCGTTGGCATCGCGGGCAGGGCCGATGTCCGAGCGGGTGGTGAAACCCGTGGCTCTGCAGGGACAAACCAGGCCTGCTGAGCTCACTGACACAGCCTCACACAGTTACTGCTCAGGAGCAGGAAAAAGATCATTCTTTTGGGAGAATGGCGTCACTCGCTCTCCATCACCCCCTCTCCATTCATAAAGCCCAGGGGGGAAAATGTCCTTAGAATGATGGAATAGTTTGGGTTGGGAGGGACCTCTGAGTTCACCCCATTCCAACCCCATTAGGACAAGGACATATAAGACTTCATCATGAGCAAGATATTTAACCCTCATGGTTTTGGGTTTGATTGTAATGATTGTAATAGAGCCAAGGGCTGCACATTACATTGCTTAAGTGCTACGTTACTGAACATAGGGGGGAAAAACATGGAGAATCAGATGGAGCTTTATCTAAAAAAATCAAGGTCATGTTAGCATGAAAAGTCACAAAACTCAGAATTTACCCCCTCCTTTAAAGACCCATTTCCTTGCAGCAGCTGCTCACTCATTCCAACACGGGCAGGAACACCTTCCACCATCCCAGGCTGCTCCAAGCCCCATCCAACCTGGCCTCAGACACTTCCAGGGAATGGGCAGCCACAGCTTCTCTGGGCAACCTTTCATAGGAAGAACTTCTCCCACAAATCCACTGCAACCACCCAGCTCATTGCTCTGCCATCCATCCTGTGCACAGCCTCCCCTTAAACTCTGTCACGGGGTGTCTCAGCTGGCCCTGCAGGCTGAAGGGCACTACGGGCAAAGGGATGGGGCAGCTGGAGCTCTTCTGAATCCCCCACTCGCCTGGCAGCACCTCCTGGGGCACAGCCAGCACGATCTCCCTAAGGAGGAACATAGCAAATCAGTGGGGGACGAACACAACTCACACTCAGCAAAGGACACCCCAAAAACGCTCTCAGCCGCCACCAAACCCCCTCACTGTTCCCTCAACAAAAGCCCCCAGTCTGGTAATTTTTCCGGTCCCACGCACACACAGCCACAGAATCAGGAGGGACACAGTCCCTTGCCGGTCTGAAGCAGCCGGGAACTCATCCCCGGAGACGGGCTCGCTTTTAAACACAAACCCGCCCAGCTGAAGAGCGAACGCGAACCATCAGGAAGGGACAACATTGAAAAGCGGCGCGGTGCCACCCCGAGGGGACGGGGATGCGAGGGGCGGGGACGTGCGAGCCCAGCCGGGCAGCG
>JAHLSL010000072.1:1356998-1376692 GCA_025920805.1 Petroica traversi | reverse complement strand
GGGGGGGCTCAGGTGCGCGGCGGGACGCGCTTCCCCCAGCCGCGAACGCGGCGGGCACGGACCTGGGGATCCACTCCATCCCAGGGGCTGCTCTCCATCTCTCCCCGATGTTGTTCCCTCCATCCTGGGGGTCTGTTCTTCATCCCTCCCCCGGTGCTGCCCCCTCATCCCGGGGGTCTGCCTGCCCTCGATCCCCAGCGCTGTCCTCTCCATCTCGGGAGTCTGTCCCTCCACATCCCCCTTTACTCCCCCATTCCAGGAAGGGTCTGTCCCCGTGCCCTGCCCTTGGTATTTGGTGTACCAATGAAATGGGATGGAAAATTTGGCTAGAGCTAAGGGATGCAGGTGTGAGGAGAGGGCAGGCAGGCCTGGGGGTGCTGGAGCAGGGCAGGACCCCTGGGAAGAGCATGTCAGTGAGGAAGGGGCTCACTGCAGGCAGGGGGATCCGTGCCTGTGGAATCCCACACCTTCCTTCTGCCAGGAGAACCTGCCCAGAGCCACCTGTCCACTGGCCTCACCCCACACTCTCACACTGTCCAACCCTACAGAAATCCTCTGCCATGGGGTGCTCAGGGACCTCCTGGCTGTATCCATGGGAGTCTCAGGAGCATAGCTATCCCAAAGGTATGCACATTCCCCCCAAACACTTGCCCACTCCCTCAGTGTGTGCCCAGAGCACCCATCGTGCTGCACAGGGAGGACGGAAAGGACATCTGCCTTTTGTTCCCTTCCTCCTCCGTCCTCGGGAGGCACCAGCAGTGGGCAGCCACTAGGCTGAGTTCCATCCCTGTGCGGGGCTCCCATTTCATCTCTGCAAGCAGAGAATTCAGAGAGAAGCACTGGGGTGATGCTCATCGCACCCAGGGCCTGAGCCAAGTACACCCCTTAGGACTCTGGAGAGGCTGGAGGGGTGTGAGTCCTCTTTGAGTCTGGTTTCATCTTCCTCAGAGCTTAGGGAACAGCTCAGGGCAGGACCTGGTCCATGCTATAGGCACAGCTTCGAGGATGGGATGTGCTGGGGGATCCCAGAGAGCATCACTGGAAGGATCATACCCAGAGGCACCACCAGCACCAGCAGTAGCTCTGCCCTGCACCAGGGTGAAGGTACATGGAAGGGACAGAGGGGACCAGGGCAATGGCAATGCCAACTGAGCTCATGGCTCATGCGGATGCCACTATAAGCAGGATGAGTTCTTCATAAAGCTGCTCCCTGAACTGAACAAATTCCCGGTCCTAGGAGTCCTCAGAGACTTCTGGTTCCATCCACCCTTCACCTGCCTGCAGGAACACAAGAGAAATTAACAGCTCACCAAAGTCACCTCCAATTACAAGCAAATCCCTCATTGTATTTGGTGCTAAATGGCCTTTCCCTCCCAAATGCGGTGTGACCACCCACCCTTAAGGGTCGTCACACACGGGCAGCCAGGCAATCCAACAAAGTGATCTGGTTCCTTGTGAAGCTTGTTTCAAGCTTCTCCCATTAATCCCGGGAAGCCTGTCTGACCCCGGGCAGCCCGACTGCCCCCACTGCAGCTGCCTGCAGACATGGGCCCATCTGGAGGGCAAGTCTGTGGGACAGCCACACGTGCGATGGCATCAAAGACACGGGGATGTTCCTGAGGCCACGCTGAGAAGTGGTGGCGGAGGACCGAGCAGGAGTTAGGCAGTCTTTGCCTATCCAGGCATTTGGCTCCCCTCGCTGTGCCCCTGCCTGCTCCCCCTGCAGCTTGGTTGCCTGCCACCATGTGCCCCGGGCAAGTCCTGGTCACCTGCGGGCAGGAACATCGGCGGAAAGTCCTCCGGCAGCCGGTTTGCTGGCAGCCATCAGCCCGGGCCAGCTCGGCACCCACAGGGAAATGCTTTTGTCGGGGAATGCTGCCACATCCTGCCCCGAGGTGCCCAGCCCCGGGAGGGTTCCCGTCCCTCTCCTCACCAGCAGCTGCTGCTGCTCTGAACCTCTCCAGCGCTCACGTTTCACCAGCCATAAAAGTGTCTGGAGAGGGAACGGGAGCGGGAGCCGCGCTGTGCCTGGCGAGGGGAGGGAGCGGCGTCTGTCCCTGCCCTGCTGCAGACCCTGTCCCACCGCTGCCGGTCTCCCTGCGGCGACCCGGACCTGGCCTCCCCCTCCTGCGTGGCTGGAGAGAAGCCCAAAATGGATCAAAGAGCCATGGAAACATGCCGGCAGCGATTCCCCGGCGGCAAGCAGGCAGTAGTGGGGTGTCACTCACAGGGCGCAGGCAGAGGCACAGGGACTCTGGACCAGCCGGCAGGGACTTGAGAAGTGGGGTCACAGTGGCTGCTTGGGGACCCGAGCCGAGCTCTCCCCTCCCACTCCAGGTCGGGCTCAGCCAGCCCGGAGGTTCCTGCATTCCCGTTTCAGGGTTCAGCACAGCCTCTGCTCTCCGACCTGCGCTGCTCTGTGGGAACCCCCCTTCTGCCCCGAGCCCAACATGACCATCCCTGAGAGCTTTGGCAGGGGGAGGTGCAGCCCACACCGAGCCCTGCAGCCCCTTCCCGTGAAGGTTGTTCATCACCACGCTCCTTCTTTGCTTTTCCTCCTGTACCCGACTGCCCTAAGCCACCGGTGACCCCGGTGCTGTGACACTCGTGCAGGGCACTTTGATGCCTGGTGGGTCCAGTGTCGCCTGCAGGAGCCCCCCCCAGGCTTCCTGTCCGTCCCAGTGCCAGCTGGCCCTGCCGCGGGATTAGGCGAGAGCACGAGAGGAAAGCACCGAGCATCTCTCCGGATCAAACGCCCACGGGGCAGCGGGGAGGGGGTGTAATTCATCCCCCTCTCCATGTGAGACCGGCTCGGGCTGCCCGGAGCTGGGATGAGCGTGCAGCCGGTGCTCAGAGGCAGTGGGAGGGAGGCGTTCGGGGGAATCAGTCAGGTGTGGACGAGGTATGAGGGGAGGCAGGGATGGAGCCGCACTCGTGACAGCGGTGCCGAGCGCTCACGCGCGTCCCTCCTCCCGCCGAGATGCAGCAGGGCCGGCCATCCCTCTGCTGCGTCTCCACCATCCGCAGCTCGCAGGGACCACCCGAGCCAGGTGAGGGGTGTCCAGGGCATGGCCGGGGGGCTCTGAGGCTAGCGGGCCCGGGGGGAGACGCTGCATGTGCATTCCTGGCCGGAGGGCACGGCCTCGGCTTAGCAGAGAGGGGCGGAGGGGATGGGGGCGGCTGGGTGCTCCTGGGGATGCTGTGGCTGCTCCCTGTGCAGGGCACGGCAAGGAGAGGAGAGCCCGTGCTGGATGTCATCCTCATGTCCCTGCGTGGAGCCAGCCCAGGGCTGTCCTGACTCGGGGCTCCTCTGTCCCATCCTTTCCTTGTTCCAAAATGCTCCTTGTTCCTGCTCAGCACCCACCCAACCCACCCATGTCGAGTGCTGCCAGGTGAAGGGAAAGTTGGGACTCAAGGGCTGGGCTGGGACGCTGTGAATGTGGAGGAGCTGCAGGGCAGGCACTGCCTGCCTGGATGGAGAGCCATGCCCCCAAAGCTCCTGGACCTGCCTTCTTCCCAGTTTGTTGTCCCCCTCAACTTTCACCCCTCTTTCCCATCTACTCCCACTCCTCCTGTTGCCTTCAGCAGTGTTTGTGCAGGAGCAGAGATGCCTGTGTCCTGCTGCTGGATGCAGATGCTCCATGGCTCCCTATGGATATGGGTCCTGTTGATGGCCAGAGCCCCCTTCCCTCCCCTCCCTGTAGCAAGTCCTGAGGAAGCCCTGGCACAGCTGAAGGACACAGCTCTGGCAGCAGCCCCTCCTGACCTGCCAGGTTTATATCTGCCTCAGCAGCCAGTGGAACGGGCAGTTTCCAGCTCAGAGGTATCCCAGCACAGCTGCAGTGCCCAGGGTGCCAGGGACAGGACTGTGGCATCTCAGACATCCTTGGCTGGAGGGAGCACAGCCCGCTCTCGACAGGCTCAGGGTGTCTGAGGCTGTTGGAAATCATTAGAGACATCCCCATCTCCCGGGACAGGTGCACAGACCACCCCTACCAGTCCTCTCCATACATCCCCCTCCACCTTGTTTCATCTAAAATCACTCCCTCAGCCATCAGACATGTCCCCTGCCTCAGTTTCCCTATGGCAATGCTTCCTGTAGTGTGTGTTTAAGAAACAACACTATGTGGTTGCGGTATCTGGGACAATCCTTTTCTGCTCTATTTTGCCTTTTTTTGGCCAGTTGTTCTCCAGCTGCATAAAGGTGTACTTGAGTGGTCTCTTTGAAACCTCTTCACTCCTAAAACCCACTAATTAGGAAAATAAGCAGCATCAAGGTTTCTCCAGTCCTCCCACTCTCCCAGGGTGGTTTTTCCTAGGTCTCCTTTGAGTGCTGCTCTGCTCTTGGAGGTGGTTCATGGCTTGTGTGGCTCCTCGTGGTGGGAGCAGGTGAGCTGGGGGATGCTCTGGACTTTGCTTGCACGGATCAGAGCTGCTTATGTCAAGCTGTCTGGCTTTTATCCAGAGCAGACAGAGCGTGAGCCCCTAATACCCACTCACCCTCCTGCTACGGCAGCTGGGTCCCTTCAGCCCCCCCTCAAAGGAAAGCTTTGCATCCTCATTGCAACCCCAGTGCCCCCAGCTTGTTAAAACACAAGGAATTGGACTTTGTAGATCCCTTCCAACTCAAGATATCCCATGATTCTATGAATAAGGGATAAAAAGCGCTCATTGTGGGTAAATGGTTCTTTGTGATCATTATTGAAGGGCTGGTGTGTGTTCAGCCATCAGTGGGTGCACGGTGGCTCTCCCCAGGCACCCATGGTTGTGCTGGGGGATCAGTCTGTGTTACCTTCTCCACCAGGCTGCCCAGGGAGGGTTTCTCTGCTCCCCTTCCCTCGGTGGTGGCAGTTTGCTGTCAGACTGGTCCCTGAAAAGCAGCTTCCCTTGGGCATCTCCTGGTTCCTGTCCCAGCAGAGTGGCAGTGACAAGCAGAAGGTTCTCACCACGTGTCGGGGATCAGCTGCGGGTCCCGCGTCTGCTCGGCTGGCGGGTGTCAAAACAAACGTCGCTCGTGAGGGGTTTGTGTGGGCAAACATCTTGTCGGGTGCCTGCTGCATCCCAGCGCCAGCTGGCGCTTCCTGGGCTGGAGGATTTTCTTCCTGGCAATGGGAAAGGAAGGCAGCAATGGGGTTTTTTTTGAGAGAGGGGCCCACAGCCTGAGTTCAGTGGGGTAGCAAAGGCACTTTTGGGTGCCCGGGCGTGGGGTGGATGGGCACCATGGCCGTGTCTCACCCCTCTTCCCTCTGCAGCCGCCGCTGCCACCTCTGCTCACTTCAGCTTCTGCCGCAGCCTCCTGGAGCACACGGTGTCAGCCGAGAACCTCAGCTACCGCCTGCAGCGCAACCCGGGCAGCAGCCTGACCTGGCATGACGGCCGCAGCCAGCGCCCCGACAGCCGCCCCGTCAAACTCCTGCGGCAGCCGGGCACCGAGGGCTCCCAGGTACCCACACCCTCCCCGGGCGTGCCAAGGGGAACTCAGCTCCTTGTGCCTGCCAGGCCATGGATCCCCTGCCAGAGTGTCCCCTCTTTCCCTGCAGGGTCAGGCCTTCAGGTCCTGTTTTGCTGGAAGTCCTCGTGATTATTGGGTATTTAGTTATAGTAATACATATAAACATCATAATGTGTTTTCGTGGGGCTGGGGGCTGTGCTGGGGTGAGCTCTCTGTATTACCTCCCCTCTGTCTGTCACTTCCCCTCTGTGCATCAGCTGCCCTCCCACCTGGAGCTGGGACTTAATATCATTTTGCATTAACTGTGCCAGGGCCAAATTCCTTTTAATGACTTACAATCGCTGAGAACTTGTGAGTGTCTCTTAGCCAGGTTTGGGTCATTGTCTTCCTAAAATTTGACATTTTATTGTACTATGGAGGCTGTGAGCCAAAGGTTTCCATCCATTCATTGCTGCACAGCCGCAGGAAGGAGCATCATCCCTGCAGGTGGCTCCTGGTGCTTTCCAGCCCCTCCTTAACGCCCTGGGAGATGGGTTCAGAGGTGGCACATCCAGACAGTGAAAGCTGGAAAGAAAACAGGGAAAATCCAACTGCCTGGCTTCCAGCTGCCAACACAGGAATGCTTTTGTATCACCAGGGCCTGTCTGGTTTGGCTTCAGACGGGAGCAAGGACTCCACAGGGATGGGTATGGTTGTGATGCTCTCAGGAGCAGCAGCTCCAGGGGAGACAATGTCCCACATGCTGGTGGCACTGTCCCATCACCTCCAGGTGGCTCCTGCATGGGGACACACCAGCCACTCTCCAGCTGCCAGCTGTGGCTTATCATGGCTCTCCCTCCTCCACCTCTATGTGCTGCCCAAAAGGATTTAGTGAAAGGTTCTTAATTTGCTGTAAGCAAAGAAAAATGCCCGAGCGAAGGGAGGTGATGCAAGTTGCTCCTTGCAGTGCCCAGGGATGGCTCTCACCCCACGGCTCCCCAGCCACCTCCTGCCTTCCTGCCAGAGCAGCCTCCCAGCCTTCCTGCCTGCTCTCCTCCGCACCGGCGCTCGATATTCACGGCTGAGAGTTTATCAGAGAGACAGCGCAGCTCAGCCAGCTGGAAAACGAACCCATGATCCCTTACACTTCCCCCGCCCCTCTGGTGAGCGCAGGGCCTCACTTGGAGACCCTCATGGGCAGCGGGGAATGCACGCCGAGCAGGCAGAGCAGGGTTTAGGGATGCTGGGATGATCCCCGGTGCAGGGCTGTGTCTGCTGAGTGATGTGCGTGCAGCCGTGTGCGTGCCCAGGGAAATTGCCAGTTGTTTGTCACCTCTTCCCCCGTGCCTCGGAGGGTTAGTTGGATAATAGCTGTGGGAAGCTCGCGGAAAGCTCCCGGGAACCTGGTTGTTATTCCCCCCAGCCCCTCCGCTTCTCATCATCGCTCGTTAGTGAATCCAGAGCAAATCGCCGCCTCCTCCTCCTCCTCCTGCCCACGGCACACTCTCCGCCGCGCTCAGCCGAGTGTGAAGGAGCCGGCATGGGCTGGGGCTGCTCCCGCAGGCAGGGGACTCCCGGGATACGTCTGGGTGAGCCGGGCAGCTGCCGGGGTCTCCCCCAAAGCTGAGGGTTTGGTTTGGAAGCTGCTTCGTGTGCACTGTCTATCAGATTTTCCATCTGCTTTGGAGACGGGATCCTTAGTTACTAACGTACAGCCTCCCAAATTTGCCTTCTTCCCTCTCGCTTGAATGTTCCCAGCGAGCTCTGCTTGAGGAAAAGTTCCTTTCCAAGCTCAAACGCTGCCCTGGGCACAGGCAGCAGCCCCACCAGGCTGGCCGGGCTCCATGGCAGTGCCTGGCACGGGGCAGGGAACACATCCCAGCCCAGCTGCCCTCCACCGCCTCCTCTGCAGCATCTCCCAGGAATGTGTCATTAGTTTCAGTAACTGCGGGGTGTCTGGAGTCCCTCTTACACTAATTATCCCTGCTCCTCTATTAGACATGCTTAATTAGCCAGCGTTCACACGCAGAGGTCGATGTTGGCACACCGCGGCCACACGCTGTCGACCTTTCCCATGCTGGTGTGTCCTGCCTCAGCTGCTGTTCCTGCCCTGTCCCTGCCGTGTCCTGGCCATGGGTGAGCCCTGGCAGCCCAGTCCCCTCGTGTTGTGGGAAGCAGAGATCCCTTTTCCATCCCAATTTGCCTGTGATCCAGCCCAGGACAGTCCCAGCAGCCTGGGCACAAGTGGGTGCTGTGGTGTGGGGATGTTTGCTGGTGCTGCTCAAGGATGAAGTCTCATCAACACCAGCAGTGGAGAGCTCACCAATCTCTCCTGGGTGCTAAAAGCAGGGAAAGGGAGATTCCTGCATCCTCCAGCCCCATTTTCCAGACAACCTGGAGGATTTCCTAGGAGAAGCAGCTTGTTCCCCTGTGCAGTCACAGCTCAAGACGTGTGATTTTCTCTGTGCAAGATAAACTCAGGTGCAACAACCTTGAGAAGCCAGAGTAGCTGTGATGGGGAGAGAAAATGGAGCTGCCAAGCAGCCCAGGGTGACACTGGGTGGCTCAGAGTGAGACTGGCCACTGCAGCAGACAGCTGGAGGGAGGGAAGGTGGAACGGAGGGATGCTGCCAGATAAGCCCCATCTCCCTGTGGGCATAACTGGGTACAGTGCCCAGTGATGGGCTCAGGTGGTGGAGGGTGGCCAGGGCACACTGGGGTGCTGGACACTGTGACCCTGCTTTATCCTGGGTGTCTCTGGGCATGGCAGCACCCCAAGAAAAGGCTGTAGGATTCAGAGGTGGCCTTACACACCTGCAAGGCTTCAGGACCTTGTTGTGACTGGTCAGTTCAGGGTCGAAGGGGGTTGATGTGGAAAGAAAGGGAGAGATAGAGTCCTTCCTGCTCCAGGGCACCAGCTGGCTGCTGGCTGCTTTCCTGGGGACTTCTGGTGAGGATGAATTTGCACTGGTACCAACATCTGGTGGGGATGGCTCTGCACCAGTTCTCACTGTCCTCCAGGACCTCACTGGCTTCATCCCCACTGAGAGCTGCCAGCAAATGCCCATCTCTTCCTGGTGAGGGGATGACCCTGAGGACCCCCAGGGCATCACCTGAGCCTTGCAATGCCCTGCCAGGCTGGGAGATGCCCGGGGGAGGGGAGCTGGGCCTCTTGTCTGCAGCAAGAGGGCTGGGACCTTTAAAGTGTTTGGTCTATATATGAGCAAGACAACCAGCTCAACCTCCCATCCCCACTCTCCCTGCCTCCCTTACTGATTCCTCTGACTTCAGGGTGAGCCCAGAGACTCCAGAGGGTGTGGGGCCAAAGTCTGCTAGTGTCACCACAATCCTGTGCAGCCAAGCAGCATCTCCCTCATCCCCATTTCTCTCCTCACAGGATTGAATCCCTAATGCCCTTCCCTCCCACTCCCCTCAGGTCCGGGGCTGTGACCACTATGGCATCTACCACACCAGCCCCACGCTGGGCAGCCTGGTCAAGCCAGTGGTGCTGTGGACCCAGCAGGATGTGTGCAAATGGCTGAAGAAGCACTGCCCACACAATTATCTCATCTATGTGGAGGCATTCTCCCACCACGCCATCACAGGTACAGTGTGCCCGCTGGACGGTCTGCCATTAGCACTGGGAAAGGCTGTTTGGACAGTGGTGGTTCAGAAAATGGACATAGCCCCCATTTCTGTCCCCTCTCCCCATGAGATGCATCCAGGGTGAGAGCAGGGGATGCAGTGACACTGACCCAGGCTGGGCAGGAGGCATCTGCCATCAGGGTGAGCTCCAGGACAGGTTGGAGGTTGTTTAAAATGATAAATTGGTTTATAAGACAGGGAAGACTCTTCTCATCACCTAGATTAATATAATAAATTTTTTACAGTTATTTTTAATACTGAAAAAAATTTTGCAGAAGAGAAAAATCTCTGTCCAAGTTTCAAAGGTCTTTGTCCTGGTCTGAATCCAACTCCCAACCAAGTCCTTCAAGGAGACTCACCTGTAGAACCTGCTCCCTCCCCATTGCTCCCTGTGGATTTTGACTTTGACCTCTGTGTAAGAGCATCATTCCAATCCAGCTTCAACATGTGCAAAGCCACACTGAGCTCTGCCAGGGCCAGGGGACAGTGGCAAGCTACTGAGGGCAGGAGCTGCCTGGGGGGGGATGCAAAATCCTAATGCAAAAGCTCAGCCAGCCCTCGCTCAGGCAACAAAGGCAGCATTAGCGAGTGTACGCTGGGAAGCAAGGACAAAAGCTGGTTTAAAATCCCTCCTCTAATAGCCCCAGACTGGAGGGAAGCTCAGCGGGGACTGGAGCTCTAATGTGCTGTGATGGGCACCCCCATTCCCCCGGGACGATCAGCCCGTGTGGGGACTGAGAGCTCGAAAACATCTCCTCATGTGGGAGGTGGAGCGGAGAAATGGAAAGCTGCTGCCTGCGGGGATGGGCTACATGATTGTGGTGCTGGTACCTGGCAGAGGCTGGGGACATGAGGGGACATGCGCTCACTGAAAGGGAGGTCACGAAGCACAGTGGTTTGGGTTGGAAGGGACCTTGAAGCTCCTCTCATTCCACCCCATTGTCTCCTGCTAGACCAGGTTTCTCTAAGCCTTGTCTGGCCTTATCTTGAACAGTTCCAGGGATGGGGCAGCCAACTCTTCTCTATGCCAGGGCCTCACCACCCTCACAGGGATGAATTCCCTCCCAATATCCAGTTTAACCCAAAACTCTGCCAGTCACTGCCCCTCGTCCTGTCGCTCCACGCACTACTCCAGGCAGTGAGGGAGCACTTCCTCCTCATTCCTCCACACTGAAAGGGCTCACCTTCCCTGGAGCCATCCCCCCACTCCAGGGGGCTGGAGGGGCACCGAGCCATTCCGTGTTTGCAGGCCGGGCGCTGCTGCGGCTGAACGGGGAGAAGCTGCAGCGCATGGGGATCGCGCTGGAGACGCAGCGCCAGGAGGTCCTGCAGCAGGTCCTGCAGCTCCAGGTGCGCGAGGAGGTCCGAAACCTGCAGCTGCTCAGCCAAGGTAGGGCCGAGGGGCAGGGGAGGCTCTGGGGCTGGGCTGTGGCACACAGGGCTGGGTTGTGGGGCCGTTCAGGGAGCACAGGGGGGAGTTGTCATTCACAGGGCCAGGATGCCTCGCACACCCAAAATCTGTCAGTGGCGCTTTGCACGGAAGGGAAGAGATTCTCCGGGGCTGGCAGTGGGTGAGCTGTGACGTGCCACCCTGCAGGCTGTTTATTCCTTCCTCTCCCACCTTGTTCCAGCTTCTTTTGGAAATGTCTCCTAGCTGATCCGTCTGTTTGGCAGATTGCACCAACACTGTGAACCGAGCTCCGCTGGGATGGGCTGTGCACCGCCGATACGAGACCTGAGCCACACGCTTGGAATAAGAAGAGACAGCTTCCCAGACACTCCGGGGCTCCTCTCCTGCTTCTTCCTTCTCTTTCTTTTAAAGGAATACATCCCTGTGCAGGGATGGAAGGTTTCTTCCAGCAGACATGGCTCTTGGCTGGAGGAAAAGCAGCAAACCAGCTGCTGGGGCAGATGATGAACTTCCATTCACCTGAGCCTGATGGTTCACAGGGAAAGAGATGGAAAAAAGGAGATGGCAAAAGGCAGGGCTCAGCACTGTGGCGAAAGGGAACGCAGTGATTCCAGGGACAGCTCGGAGCCATGTGCAGGACACTGAAGCATTATGCACTTGGGCAACATCCCAGCACCCAGCAACTCGTGTCTGTGCCTCGGAGCTTATTTAGGGAGCTTTGGTTTCCTCATCAGACTGGGCTGCCTTCCAGCATCCGGGGAGGTGACGTTATCAGTAGCAAATAAGATGATACAACCAGCCAAAAAATTCAAAGCGGGGCCAAGACCCCAGCACCCAGCTCCACTTGGTGAGTTAAAAAGGGAGCTGAGTCATCAGTGCTGGAAAATCTGGGAGTAAAAGCAGGGTGGATACGCCGGGAGGGTGCCATGGCCTGGAGGAAGCTGTGCCAGGGGCTCATCCTTCATCTGTGGGCAGATGGGGGAGCCCCTGCGGGGCCTGGGGGAGCAGGCAGGGCTGCTGCTGGGGGTGGTGCTGGGTGCTGCCCGGGGTGGTGGTGCCAGGCCCTCCCCAGCCCCCATGCCCAGCTCTGCCTCATGCTCCCACCAGCTCTGCAGAGCTCTGCTCATCCAGGCATTGGCAGATTCTTGTCCTGACCTCCTACCCAAGGGCTGGTGATGGTGCCACCTAAGCCAGGCACTTTCCTGATGACCTTTGCCATCATTACGGTGAAAGTGTTTCCTGTTACACCCCCCCAAACTCTCCCATACAGAGCTGCAGACTGCCCTTGTGGGCAGAGAAGGAGAATACGTGTGTAAATCAGGATTTTGGGCCAGGGTGGATGCTGTCATCTCCCCACATTCCACCTCAAGTGATGAGGGTAGGGCTGTGTGTCATGGGGGCTCAAAACCAGAAGCACCCCAAAACCCCTGGGGCATTGGGACGTGGAGGAAGGTCACAGTGCCCCCCCGGCCGGGCACCCTCCTCCCTGCTTCTCTGCTGGTAATAAATTAGAGACTGTTATTTTAACTCACTGCTCTTCTGACTCTTCCCACACCTGACCCTGCCCTGCAAATTTGGTCCCTACAGTCCTTCCTGGGGATGCTCAGGAGAGGTCTACAGCCCTAAATCCCTCTGTGCTGAGCTTAAGGTGAAGCCTCCAATTTTCCAAAATCCAAATTTTCTCCAGAAAGGCATAGTCTTGGTGACGCTTGCGGCAGAGTGACCCAGAACATGCAGCCAACATTTCCCCTCTCTGCCTCTGGGTCAGGGGTCTGTGACCCTCAGCTCCACCTTCAGGGAAGCAGCTCTAGGGCTTTGTTGTGTGCAGCCCCTGGTACCCCAGGACACAGGAATTAGAATTTCCTCCTGTTTCCATACTGACCTTTTCAAATATGCAGCAAAAATTGCTCTTCTCACCTCACCGGAGACTCACGAGCAAGAGAGCTGGGAGAATTTATTGAGTTTAAGAAAAGGAAAAAGAAGCCAGGATAAAAGCCAAATTTCCCCACGGCAGGGTTTGTTTCTGTCCTGGTGGGGAGCCGGGGGAAGGCAGTGGGAGCCGTGGGAGGTGCAGGGAGCTGCGGGGTGGCCGCGGGGGCCAGAAGCCCCCGGAGCAGAGCCGGCTGCGGGTGTCTGCGCATCGTTAGAGGGAGACGCTGAGCTTCTCTCCAGAGCCTGGGAGCTGAACGGGGAGAAATGTCTCCTCCGAGCTCCTGAGCTGGGCTCATGCAGTAACTTGATGGAGATTTGGCTTGGAATGCAGCTGGGGAGCACAGAACACTGCTGGGGCTGTCCCAAACCTCTGGAAAAGGCAGGGTTCCTCTCAGATCCTGCCCCAAAGACCAGCTGCCTCTTGCTGTGCTCCTGAGGATGCTCTGGCTCCCTCCAGCTCCTCAGCATGGAAGAAAGGAGGCACAGAAGAAAGCAGAAACCTCTCCCAATTGCACTCAGACAGAGCCCCAAGCGTAGCCTCTATTCAGGTATCTTTCTGAGACCCATCAGCACAGCATGGGGCTGGAGAAGCTGGATGAAACAATATTCCCATGGATGGCAGGAGGATGCTGACCTGCCCCTAGACCCCTGCTCTGTGTCTTCGTCCTGATGAGGATGGCGATGGTGAGAGCAGAGCATCTTTCCAGGCTGGCTCTGAACTGCTGCTCTGGCAGTGTCTGGTGCCACCTAATGCCCATGGCCTGTCCAAGGGGCACCCAGGACTGCCCTGGACAGCAGGGATGCATTTGGAGCAGCCCTGACATGGTTTTGAGTTTTGTAGCTCTGGGCATACAGCGAAATCCGTAACCATGGTTGATCCAAGGAAGGACAGTTCTCCTCACAGGCAAGAACTTGGGGCGGTGAGTATTGCACCAGGACCCTGCAGTCTCGAGGCAGATGCTGCTCAGGACCCTCTCAAACTGAGGCACAGCTTGGTCACTCATCTTTTACCGAGCAAGAAAAATACCTTCTACTTGTCCAGCACTTATCTGCCAGCGATATTCCAGGCACTGCCCCAAAACAAACAGCGCCAGCAATGAAACACAGATGAATCAATTCATGCAATATTAAAACCAGACAACAATTAAAGTAAGCAGAAAACATCAGCAAGCATCAGTCAGTTCCCTGCAGCAGGCAGGACGATGCAGGCAGCAGCATTGGGGCACAGGGGCAGGCAATGGCCACAAAACTCCTGCCTCTCATAAACTTTTTTTGCTGCTTTATTTGGTGGAAATTTTTTGCAATAAGAGGGCCAATGTGTCACTGGCATCAGGAGTTATGTTCAGCATCTTCTTGTCTTAGAAAGGAACAATCCAGCAATCCCTTCCAGTGGCAGAGGCAGTTTGCAGATTCCAGCAAGGTTTTCAAGCAGAAAATAAAAAAGCCAGCAGAGATGCCCATAGAAAATGCATGCAAATTTGTCTGAGTAATTACTGAGCCTGGCTTGTGATGTAAACACCTCCAGTTCTGAAGCACTGCTGATTGTGGCTCTGATGCAGGGAATGCTCCCCATTCCTCTGAGACTGAAATTCATGCCGGGTGCTGAAGGCAGCCTGAGCTGTCCCTGGCTGAGTGGGGAGGGAGGACACAGTGTGCTGGGCACAGGAGTGGCAGTGCCTGCCACTGGCTCTGCTGAGTTGGAGCTGGTTTAAATTGGACTGCCAGTCCCCAGTGGATTGCAGGCTCCATCTAATTAGGACCTTGGCATCCCATCAGGTGCACAGGGAGGATTACAAACCGCCCCAAGTCATTGGATGGGAAGGTTGAAGCAACATGTGCTGGCACCCAGAAAGCCAACCCTGTCCTGGGCTGCATCCCCAGCACCACGGCAGCAGGGAGGGGCATTTCTCCCCTCTGCTCTGCACTGGAGGGACCCCACCTGCAGTGCTGCCTCGAGTTCTGGGGATCCCAACATCAGAAGGATGTGGAGTTGCTAGAGTGAGTCCAGAGCACAAACACAGGATGCTCCAAAGGTTGGAGTATCTGCAATAAAGACAGGCTGAGAAATCTGGGGTTGGTAAACCTGGAAAAGAGAAAGTTCTGGGGAAATCTTAGAACTACTTTCAGTGCCTAAAGGACCTCCAAGAAAGCTGGAAAGGGACTTTGAACAAGAGCATGGAGTGACAGGACAAGGGGGAATGGTTTCAAACTGGCAGAAGACAGAGTTAGATTGGATATTAGAAAGAAATTCTTCCCTGTGAGGTTGGTGAGCTCTTCCCAGCTCTGGCACACCTCCCTCTTCCTCATCCATAGTCCTGGTCCCCATCCCTCTGCCTGGAGCTGGAGGACAAGAAGGGCTTGGGAACACACACACAGAGCCTCGCGGCGATGGCAGCAGAAGTCTTCTGCCCCAGTGTGTTCTTGCTGCACATCCAGGACTAATCAATCTTGATTCATTGCTAATGAACTTGAAAACAGTGTTGGGATGGATCAGGTGCCACTCAGGGTGAGATGGATAATATAATTAAGATTTCCTCAAAGGTCCCGTTTTTCTTACCTTGTTAATTAAGCTGATGTGGGGCCCTCCATGCAGAATACCTAATGAGAGCCTGCCAAGACAGAGCTGGCTCTTAATGGGAGGTGATGCAGGGGGAAACACTGGCCTTGACCACAGAGCTGGAAATATTTAGGCAGCTCTTTGGGGGTCTGGCTCCCCCAGAGCAGCCAGGAGCTGATCTCTGCTGAGAACTCACCACATGCTTTGCACCAATGCATTTGGAGCCCAAAGGGCAGAGTGTGCAGTCACAGGGATGCAGGTGGAGATGGATGGACTCATCCCTGTTTGGGATAGGCTGAGCATCATGACAGAGCACACCAAAGAACAGCCCAGGGTGTGGGGACAGGGCATTTCCTGCAGAAATCCATGAGCAGCCCTATGGCCTCAAGGAGCAGCTCTCGCCGGGGCTGGAACCTGTGGTGTGAGGAGGAGGGGAAGCTGCTCCTCTCCCCATGGCCCAGGCACGTTTTTGGTACTTGCACTCTGGTGGTGACTTATGACAATGAATTAATGGCCTCTTAATAAGGGTGACACTTTCCTTAATTAGAAAGTATCAGAGCAGGGATAATTGCTTCATCTCATTTTGTTCCCCTATATTACTTCTTTCATTTTTGGTCCTCATTCTCAGCTGCTGGATGCCCTCTGAATGCTCTGCCTCCCCTGAGCCAGAAACACTCCCAGGGACTGCGGGCATGACACAGAGACAGGAAAGATGGAGAGAAGGGGGAGTGGGTATGGCTGTGGTGCTTTCACTGGGACAAGGATGGAGATGGGTGTGTTCAGATGCAGCTTTGGTGCTGCAGCTTTCACCACGGTGGTGTCAGGTTTGCAGCAGTGCCAGGTGCTGGTAGCACCTGGGCAAGGTCAGAGCAGGTCCCCAGCTGTTTGCACAAGGGTTGGTGGCACATGGGACTGCCTGGTGGGGATGGAGTAAGGGGAAGGCAGCACCACAGGCTGGAAGCCATCAGAGGGAAGGCAGCAAGCTGGGGGAGTCAGGAAGCCCACAGAAGGCAACAGGACTGAGATAAATAATTGATCCAAAATGAGTATTAGTTGCGTTGACCAGAGCTGTTCCTCAGCCTGGATGCACCAATAGCTTTGCTGCAAAACCAAGTTGAACATCCACAGTATTTGACTTGGGCCTTTTTTGGAAAGAAAAGTTTGGGGTTTGGTTTTGACACAGCATTCCCAGGCAGCACATTTGCACAGGCCTGGGGCCTCCAGGAAAATCCTTCACATCCCCACAGAAAATGAGCCTCTTCACTTCCCAGCAGAGGATGTATTTTCTAAAACTAGAAAGGATTTGATGAAGCCACGTGGCTTTATCACCAGTCCTGTCCTGCATCCCCATAGCTCCCACTGCCCTCTGTGAGGTTGTTGGTGCCTCTGGGTTGAGATGGGTCCCCACAGGATATGCCTCTCATGTCGTTACAACCCTGTAAATCATAAAAGCAGCCTCAGAGCTGCTGGAAGCTTCATTCCTCCTTGAGGCAGGAGCTTTTCCCCCCCTGAACCTTTCCTCTTTGCACCACAACCATTTTGCTTTGTCGCCATATCTAAAATTGAATCTATTTGGATTTTCTCTCGCTCTTTTTTTCCCCCTTTTGCTTATATTTGCTGAATGCATTCAAGCATGGGGCGGGGGGGGGGGTGGGGTGGGAAATAATAAAAAAATCCATCAGCATAATTCCTGGCTGTCGGAATGATGGCGGGCTCCAGTTTCCAATCAGCGGCCCAGGCTGCGGAGCAGCGTGCGGGAGGAGGCTGGGGCTGGCCCGGATGCTGCAGCACAAACCAGCTGCAAATCCTTCTTTGTTCAGGAATCACTCTCCTTCAGCCAGAGCAGCCTCTGCACAGCCCGTCCTGCGGGTGTGTGAGCGTCTGGCTGCTCCAAGGGGCTTTGTCCCCCTGCCACTCCAAGGATAAAGGGACACAGCAGCTGGCTGCGATCCTTTATCCTGAGATAAAGCTTTGGGAGGCAGGGAATGTCGAGTCTCCCACCCTGGGTCTGGGCATCAGTCCTGCTCTTCTCTCACCTGTCTCTGTCAGCCTGGTGCTGACAAGGGCTGAAGTCTGGGCTCCCAGTTCTCCCAGTTCTCCCAGTGCTCCCAGTCCCACACACCAAGCATTTCACCATCCCACAAGCGGAGATGCTGGCCTTGCACAGCCCCATATGCACAGCAGTTAGTGGAGTTTTTGGGATGTCTCCAGAGCAGCGATGTGGGGAAGAGGTTCTGCACACCCAGCATTCATTTTATTCTAAAAGACTTCAGGGTCTGAAGGGTGCTGTTGCAGACAGCCATGGATCAGACACTGGCACAGGTTGCCCAGAGAAGCTGTGGCTGCCCCATCCCTGGAAGTGTTCAAGGCCAGGTTGGATGGGGCTTGGAGCAACTTGGTCTAATGAAAAGAGTCCCTGCCTATGGCAGGGGGAGTGGAACTAAATGGTCTATAAGGCCCCTTCCAATCCAAACCATTCTGGGATTCCGTGATTCTAAAACGTGCTTTTAAGTTACTTCTTAAAGTGTAAATGCCCCATCAGCCAGCCCCATTCTGGATAAGGGGCATTGTCCTGCCTCCAGGTCCCAACAGCCCAAGAGGATCTGCATACAGAAAACCAGATTATTTCCTGCCTTTCCTTAAAGGGTGGTTTTTACATTTGTGGAGTTTTAAGCCAGAACTGACGCTTGTAAGGGTTACCCAAATTGCTGCGGGGTTGGGGTGGAGGTCACTGTGTTGGCTGCATCCTGGCAGGCACAGGGCAGCTCCAGGGAGATCTGCTCAGCACCAGCACGAGAGGCTGGAGAAGGCAGCACCTCCCTGATACTGGCTATGTAATTGTTTTTTCCCTCATCTCCTCTTCCTGGGGTCCATATCAATTTAATTTACATGCTCAGTGGCTTGGACTGCTTCATCCCCGCTGCCCAGCGGCTTCCCCAGCATTTATGGTTGCAGTGCCTGGGTGTTGCTCCTTGTCCTCCTCCTGCCTCGGGTGGTGGGAACAGTGGGAACAGTGGGAACAGTGGGAACAGTGGGAACAGTAGGAACAGTGACTAGGGGGGCAGAGCACTGGGGAATCAGCACATGGCCCCCTCCACAGCATCGTGCTGGTTTGAGAGGACGAGCTCTCATCCACAACCCACCTCTGCAACAAAGCCCCAGTGCAAGTGGAGATGTGATGGTATCCCGTGGGCACATGGAAGAAGGCAGCACCACTGCCCCTGTTGCTCTTCCTCCTCTTCCTCCTGCCTTTCCCAGCACAGCTCTGCATGTGAAACAAAGCACTCTTCAGCATCTGCTCAGCATTTGCTGTTCTTTTCAAGTCCATTCCTTGGCCCCCTCTGCTCAGTAGAGCCTGAAAATAACAACAGTGGGTGCCTGTATATTGCATCATTTCAGAGGTTTGTCCCTCACCCAGCTTGTAGCTGCCTGCTCTCCCTGCCCCTGTCTAACCCAGGGGTGCCCAGGCTCCCCTATCTCCCCTCACCCTCATTCCTGGAGATGCAAAACTGTGCATTGTGGATGCAGAATTGTGCTCTGTGGATGCAGAAAATGGACATGGTGGCACTTTTGCACACATGGAGCAGCTGCCAGGATGAGAGATGGGCACTGATTACAGCAAGGAGGGGACCTCGGTGGTGCTGCCGGGTCCCAGCGAGCAGGTGGAGCTGCCCGATAGCCGCCCCCAGGCAGCCGAGCCCTCCCGGGAGGCAGCTCCTCGCAGGCTGGGAAGCGAGGCCGCCTCGGATATGCCTCATTTTATACAAAGAAGGTGGGTTGTGCCTGTCCCTCCCACCTTGCTGAGCACCCTCCGCTCCACCGATAATCATACCTAGCAATTACACCGAGCTTTCCCTGCTCTCTGCAGACGTTAATTAACCTCTTTTCCCCGCAATGGAGACAAAGAGGGGAAAAACGCGGGGAAACTCCCGGCTTGGGTTGGGCTTTTTTTTTGCACAACTGTGCCACAGGGCCTCCCAGCTCCCGGCAGCACCGCAGGAGCCACGCACCGGTGATGGCAGGCAGGCCCTGACAGCAATGGTTGCTCTGGGTTCTACGCTCACACGTCAAAATTTATGCGATTTTCCCTAATTTCTGGGCAATTGACGGATCCTGGTATAGCTATGCATTTCCACAGCCGGTAACTGGGGCTGGGTCTGCCCGCCAGCATCTTCCCAGGTGCCACCAGCTCTGCAGGGGTGACATCCCGAGCCTGGGAGCTGGGAAAGTGTCCCACGGACATCGCAACACGCTCCCTCCCAGCATCATTCCCAGGGGTTGGAGTGACTTTACAAGGGGACCTGGAGCACCCTGAGTTTAGATGGATTGATGGACGGGGAGGGCATCCTGCCTGCAGCTTTGCGGGCAGGATAAGGCACAGGACACCCTGGAGGGAACAGTGTCATGCAGGGCACTGCCAACACCTTGTAAGGTAGGGTGATGGGCAGGACACCCTGGAGCAAAGGATAACGGGCAGGGCACCTTGCAGGGCAGAACGACAGGAAGCTCATCCTGTCTGCACCTCGGAGCACAGGGTAAGGGGGAAAGTGTCCTGCCTACGACCTGGAGCGCAGGACACCAGGCAGGACGCCCCGGAGGGGAAGATGACAGGCAGGGCACGCTGCGGGCACCCCGGAGGGTATGACAGAGGCCAGACACCTGGAGGTGCCGGTGGCAGCTCGGCACCCTGCCCGCATCCCGCACAGGCAGCGCAGCGC
>JAHLSL010000072.1:1332239-1356598 GCA_025920805.1 Petroica traversi | reverse complement strand
GACAGGGCAGAGGTCTCCGTGCCCGGGAGGTGACAGCGGGACCGGGCAGGGCAGAGCTCCCCCGCGCCCAGGAGGTGACAGCGGGACCGGGCAGAGCTCCCCGCACCCGCTGACCCCCGGGACAGGGGACACCCCGGTCCCCGCGGAACGGTGAGGACTCATTGTCTGCCAGGCATGTGCGGGCGCTTTTCCCTTCGTGTCAGCGCCCGGCGACAGAGAGGGCAGGGACGGGATAAAGCGCCTCGAACAGAAACTTTACACCCTCAAAAGCCTCGTCTGCTCCTGGTCAGAGCCATGTGCGGCAGGAGCGATGCGTGCCTCGGGTGAGGTTGTCCCTCCTGGAGAGCCTCTATGGGTGTCACTCGGTTTGGGCGATAGCGGCGGGTTGTACCCTGTCCCTGCAGAGCTGCCCGGCCACCAGCCGTGCCCAGAGAGGCAGCGGCTCGCAGGGCTTCACCCACCACGTGCTTCCCTCCCGGGGAGCTTCCAGCGAGGGCCATTCTTCAAGAGGAAGCCTCTCCCTCCGCGTCCTTGTCTTTATTCCCTGGAAGTTTTTCCCAGCGGCTCTGGTTCTGCCAGGAGTTCATGAGAGGGAGCACAGCTCCCCTGACAGCGACGGGGATGGCAGTGCCCTTTGGCATCCATCATCTGTGCTGGTCTCATTGCATCTCCGCTGGCACACGGCTTGTGCTGGGACAGGCAGCTCCCTTGGCTTTTGGTGTTCCATACCTCTGGAGGTGTTGGTAAATTATCGATGATAGGTGGAGCAGACTGACAGGTGACCAGGCAGTTGTCGTGCAGCAAAGTCCATGCATAGTGGTGGGAATCCTGGCAGGAGAACTTGGGGCCAGGATCTGCAGGTGCCTTTCCCCCTGGTTACCGTAAGGACGTAGTGAGAGGGTTGCAGCCACGCCTGGCTGTGTGCAGGCTCCTACAGGCCTGATCCAAAGTCATGGACAGGCATTTCTACATGGAATTATCTTCCCTTTCCCATTCTATGCCAAATTTCACTGGTGCAGGGCTGCCAGTGGCTTGGGAACAGTGCTTTTAGTTCCCAAATGTCACTTCCTCCTTCGCACAGCCATGGATTTCCTCCTTACCCTTGCTCCCACCAGTGCTGCCTTGGCCTCCACTCATCACCTTTTTGTGCTGTATTCACGAGAGCTTTTTTTTTTCCCTGGAGCTGCAATGGGATGCTTCAAAAATGTTGCCACAAACTTCTATGAAGTTACCTATAAAAAGTTGGAGGCCTCATAATATGCTACCAGGCACAACCTTTCCACACCACATCCCACCCCTGGCTCATGGCCAGAACCTGTGCATAACTTCTCTTCCCATTACAAGTTGCGAAAGAGTTTTCAGCAAAACATTAAGGAAAATGTGGAAGAGCACATGCTGTTACCTATTTTCAGTGTGTGTTACTCAAAAATGAATGAGAAGTTTGAACATTACCAAAGAAAACCCACAATTGGCTGATTTTTGCTCTGTGTCTCCAGGATAAGTCCTCTGTGATCCCTGGTGTTGTATCAGTGGCTGGGGAGCAGATTTTGGCTCTTGCTGGCTGGTTTATGAGATTTTTATTTCTCATTTGGTAAAAAATAGGGGGGGAAAATTCAAATGAGCATTTGGTTTGGAAAACAGAAGATTCAGAATCTCTTAAACTGGACAGAAAGGATTCCTTTGAGGGGACAGATGTGTTAAGGGGGATGAGAGGTGTCCAGCTGCTGGAGCAGGGCTGAGCTAGGCACTTTGGATGTTTTGGGAAGAGACAGTTGGGGTGATGCTCATGAGGTGCAAGACGGGAGCACCAGAGATGTCAACAGGGTCTGCCCTGGCTGTCACCCTTTGCATGTCACCTCGAGCATGCCAGCAAGGCAGCCCAGTGAGGTGGACCAGGAGGTTCTGTGCTCCATCCCGCTTTGCATTTCAGCACCAGCCCTGGCTGGATAAAGGTGTCAGTTGTGTGGTTTCCCCTCAGCTTTCACCCATTGTAAGCATGGAAATCTTGTCTTCAACTTTCACATCGCTGTTCTTTTGTGAGTCTTTTTTTTCCCCCTTTTTTTCTTTGAGCAACATGAGTGAGGATCACTCAGAGGTGCCAGGAGGCAGCATGGAAAGGAAGGGGACTGGCACATTTGTCCCTGGAGAGCTGGGGACAATAGCACATGGGTGGGAGTGGAGCAGCAATTTGGGAAAGGACCGAGGGATCCCTCTCTGTGCCTGCTTCCGGAAGGAGCTGCTGTCAGGCAGGCTACAAACTCCTACCCAGCTTTCCCACCAAAAGAGCCCAAATTAGTTGAATCAGCAATCCCCACGTTCAGCACCAAATGCCACAGAACCAGTTGCCGAGGCTGGAATTTCTCACTTGATCCAATTAACCTTTGTGTCCATGCAAACAACCACATATGTGTCACCAGCCAAGCACATGCTGGAAGCTTTTGCCAGTCCTCGGAGTGTGTGGGCTGCATCCCACATGGAAAGTCCCCGATCCTACGCGGAAAGTCCCTGGGGACACCTCCGAAAGAACTGCTGGACCTTCATGTCCTGCATGTTGGGGGCATGGCTGGCAGTCTGGCCACACAGGAGATGCTCCTCCATCCCTCTGGGCATGAGGACAGAAGGGATGAGTGTGGATGCTTTGGGAATCAGCTCCTTTGAGTTAAATGATGCTAAACATGTGGGATGAATTGTGTGTGACGAGTCAAATCCGTGTTTTAAAAAACCCATGGGTGAATATCAGCATCCTGTCCCTGCCAAGGTCTCAAGGTCATGGTGGTCCAAGGAATCTCTTCCCAAGGGCCTGATGCTCCCATTTGGAGGCATGGAGGACTTCTTTTCCCCAAATCCATATATGGCATGTCCCAGAGCAGCCCCCATGCTCAGATGTGCCTTTGCTTCTTCTGTTGGGAGTGGAAGTACGAACTTGAAGCCAGAGGCAGAGCCAGTTGTGCCATGGGCTTCCTCCTGGCACTGCTGAATGGAGGGGTGTCCCACTGCCCACTTCCATCAGGAGTGAGAGTGGGCCTTGTGTGGTAATTCCTGACGTTCATTATTTATAGAGAAGCTAAATTGAATTATTAATACGGAAAATTCAGATAACATTAACAATTCTCAGTTTATAACGGTTTCCCATTAATAAGGAAAATTGGAAATTTATCATTACATCTGTTCATTAAAACTCACTTTTTTTTTTTTTTGCTTTTGGTGTCTTAAATGAAAGCGGAGAAATAAACGAAGAGGAAAAACCATTTATTCACTACTTCTCTGGGCAAAGTCAGCCCATAATTTTTAATAAAATCTTTGCCATTGTATGTGAAGGGGAAGCCAGGCTGTAATGAAAGCAGCTTTCCAACCATGTCTGTGGCACTCCTCAACTGTAGAACAAATACTCGGAAGCACGTCCCGTTTCTTCTCTTTGTGGGAATCTTGAAGATGCGTGATGGTTTGCTCGTTTCCCTCCCTCCCCAGCAGCTCTCCTTGCTTTCCCCATGTGTTGTTCCCAGCTCCGAGGAGTGAATTTTAACGCCTCCCCTGCTTCTTTCAGAGATGGCGGATTCCTATACCTGCAAAGGTGGAAGGAAAACTGCAGGCTCTAGCAAACCCACTGCCAGCAAAGAAAGCAGGACGGAGACAAGGATAAACCCACCGGCAGAGCTGCCCAGGCTGGGTAAGGAACTGATTTATCCTTTGAGTGGAGGTGGATGGGGTGGAGGGGATGAGCCCAGTGGCAGGAGTTGGGGGGGTGACTGCCAAAATGAGTGGCCTGGGTGTTAATGTGTCTCTGCTCCTCACCTCAGCTCACCAGTGAAGGCTGTGCTGGCCAAAAAGCCCCAGCCCTGGGAGCTGCAGGGAGCTGGGAGCAGGAGAGGAGGGCTGGAGATGGCCTCTCCCTTCGGAGAGGAGTGTGTCTGGCTTAATGAGATGGGTGTCTCGCCGCCTATTTATCGTGTTGGTAGCTAAGTGTTACATCAAAGGATGGAAAGGCTTAAATGAGTTCAGACCATCTGCTGCCTCCCGTGTCGCGGCCCCCGGGATGGCGGCTTGCGAGCGTACGAGCCCTGGGGGACCCTCACACTAAGGGCTGTCACGCTGATGGATGGCTGATTTCTCTATCCAGGAATCTCCAGGCCCAAGGAGATTTTTCCTCCTGTCTGTTTATGCTGGGCCGATCCCCTCTGTGAGAGAGGTTCCCACTGCCTTTACCTTGCTAAGGGCAGCTCTGGATGCCAAAGGGTGCCTGCACCCCAGGAGAGGGTTGGACCTCAGCCATGTAGGTCCAGTGGGGCTTCCAAAATCAGTGGCCTTGTGGGAGAATGCGTGTGCCCTAAATGTTTCCCAGATGCCACTGTTACCTTGAGGGGATTGAAGCCGTAATTGCTAACAGAGGAGGATAACTTACTGCTAAAGGGAATGAACTCCAGCTGTCCACAATATGAACATGCCTGTGTTCAGGAGACTGTTTTTCCCTGCACCACATCTTATCAGCACCTCATTTGCAGGGGAGCTGGCATTGCCTTCCAGAGTGGAATCTCCATCTTTGCTAGGACAGAGAATGGCCAGCCTAGAGCTGAGGGGGCCAGGCAGGCAGCAAGAAGCTGGGGCTGGGCAAGCAGGATTACTGGGACAGCAGCTTCTCCAACACAGCTGGTGATGTGTGCTGTGTCTGTTTGCAGGAAATGCAACCAGTGACAAAACTGAAGGCAGGAAGAAAGGAAGACCCAAGGCTGAGAACCAGGCACTGAAAGACATCCCTGTAAGACCCCACACACTCCAGTCCCTGAGCCCTCCCTGCTCTGCTCCATCTGACATTCTCTGTACTGTGCACTCCAGCAAGCCCCTTTCCAGGGTTAAACCTGCCTTCTCCGTGGTTTAGTCTTCAGAGCAGCCTTGTCTTGGTCCCTCCACCCCTACATGCAGGCATCCAGCATCTTCCAAAACCCTGGTTAGGGAACTGAACCCTCTCCAGCCTCACTTTACCAGGCCATGTCCAGATGACTGGATCCTGTCACAGCCATGTTAGGTTTGGCTAATGAGCCGGCAGCAATGGCAAGGGGGTGATTTATTCCCTGCAGAGTTGTGCAGTTTAATTCCTGCCTGGTAGCATGGACAGCACATGGAGCAGTTTGTCATGAGAGCAGGGGCATGGGGTGATTTACGGGCTAGATGAAATGTGGGGTGATTAAATCAGCTGGGTGACTTCGGGCCTGATTTATTCCCCAGCCTGGCAGGAGTGTGCATGTGCTCTGGGAGGCACAGCAAGGTAAAGCCTCAGCAGGAATCTTCAGCCTATGGAGCCTGCAGCATCTGTTCCAGCAGCCCTCACTGGAGTGAGCACTGCTGCACTGAAATACACTCCTGGGGTCCATTGCATGGCTGTGTGGTGGAAGGGATGGACAGGAATGATCAGAGGTCCTGTGTGTCCTCCCAGATCCCTTGGGATGCATCAGCACCCACCCAGGCACAGGGTGCTCTTCATTCAGCCTTCTCTTGTTTCTCCTGTTCCCAGCTCCCCCTGATGAACCAGTGGAAGGATGAATTCAAATCCCACTCTAGGGTGAAATGTCCGAATTCAGGCTGCTGGCTGGAGTTCCCCAGCATTTATGGCTTGAAGTACCACTATCAGCGCTGCCAGGGGGTAAGGAGACTGGAGAACTGTCTGTCCCTTCTAGTAGCTGGTTTTTCCATTACCATCCACAGAGTAAAGCTGCTCTCAGGCCTTAAACACTAGGAAAAACATGAGGTTGAAATGGGGAGGGCAGAGATGGGCTGGGAGCAGTTTGTGAGGTGTGTTTGAAAGAGGGACTGAAATCTCTGCAGCTCAGTGTGAGGTCTGGCTTGGGGGAATCATGGACTTTTGGTAATTGTTTGAAAGGGAAGAGGGGTATTACACATGATTTATGTGTCAGAAAAAGCCTCTTTTTTGTGGTCTAACATCTGTGCTCACCTGCCTCTCCCTGCTCCACACAGGGTGCAATCTCAGAGAAGCTGACATACTCGTGCTCTTACTGTGAAGCTGCCTTCACCTCCAAAACCCAGCTGGAAAAGCATCGGCTCTGGAATCACTTGGACCGGCCAGTGCCAACCAGCAAAGTGGAAAATAAAGTGCCCAAGGCCATTGGGAAGAGCAGTGGAAAGAAAAGGTACCAGGCTGTGGCTGGGCTGCATGGCAGTGGCGTAGGGATGGCTGGGAGAAGGGGAATGTGCCTGCCTCCATTCCTGCAACCTGGGCTGGCGAGGGGGGAGAGGTGTCAGGACACTTGTCTAACAACCCCTCTTTAAACAAGCCCTCTGTGCTTTGCCCTAGAGCTGCTGAGAGTTCAGCTTGCCCCACCATCCATCCCAAACAGGCAAAGACGGAAAAAGCTGTGGCCCAGGAGCACGCGGAGAATGGCGAGTGCCTGGCGGAGAGCCGGGAGAGCAAGGAGTTCCAGATTGCAGCAGCTGAAGCCATGGCAGCTGCCACCCCCACGGCCAAGTCCTCGAGTGGCAAGGACGCTGGGCAGCAGCGGGGCAGCCAGGCCTCACTGCAGGAGGAAGATCCCGAGAGGATGAAGCACAGTAAGATTAGAGCCCGGGGCTACACTGGTTCAGGAGTCCAGAGAAAGGTGTCCCACGGGAGGGGGATCTGCTGTGGCCTGCACTGCTGCAAGTGTCTCTGAATCCAAGCCTGATCCTAATAATTTGTCCCCGCTCTCCAGTTTCTTGCAGCTTCACTGGGAGTTAAAACTCTGTTGTAGCTGTGGTAGAAATATTTCTAAAGGACCTTTGTGATGGTTGGATTTGATGATCTTAGAGGTCTTTTCCAACTTTAACAACCTTGTGATAGATTTGGAAATAGAGTTAATTCCTGACAGCACAGCAAGCTGCCATGTCAGTGTGTCTGTCTTCGCTGAGTGTGTCGAGTTAAAGGATGGTTCTGGCAAACCCATTGTCCTGAAGGATTGGGACAGGGTGAGGAGTCTTATCTGTCCATGGCCACTGCAGAGCTGGTGTAGGACAGTGGTTGTCCCTGTCATGGTTTGGAGTTCCACTGCTTGCAGCACCAAAGCAAACCACCACAGCCACATGTGGGAGCTGCTTAGCTTTTGAATTAGTCAGAGCCACCACTTCCACTTACTGAATTAACCCTGAATAATATTTTTTCTGATTTTGTGAAGTGGGAAGGAGCAGTCTGTTGGTATTTTGTAGGTGGGTGCTTCATTTGACAGCCCCTGACCCACTCCTGACATGGAGTATGTGCCCATCATGTGCCCCAGGACTGATGAATACCCCTGGCAGTACAGTTATTTGACCAAATCTCTCTCTCTGTTTCTCTCTTTTGAGTCAGGAAGGAAACAGAAAACTCCTAAGAAGTTTACGGGGGAGCAGCCATCCATCTCGGGGACATTCGGACTGAAAGGTAATACAGGATAACTCTGATCAGCTGTAGGGTTGTACCTTCTCCCTGGGGCATTGCAGGGAAGCCCCTTCTGCAAGATCCCAGCCAGACAAAGCCCAAGGATCTCACGCTGGAAGAGCTGGCACCTTTTACCATGAGAGAATCATAAAGTGAGTGAAAAGCAGCAGCAGCAGAGCTGGGACTGATAACAACCCTGTCTGCTCTGTTCCGGAGCCTGGCGCTGGAAATGAGGGAAGAGAAGAAAGCATCCGGGTATGTTCTGTAACACAAGAGTAACGAGCTGCTGACACCAGCGAGATATGAGCAGCATCATCTCATCACCATCCCACCATCCCGGGATGGCGCAGCGTTTCCAGTGGCGTCGGGAAGGAATTCTGCTGCGTGGAAAGGCTGGTGACGCACCCATCCCTCAGACTCCATCTCCAGGGCTGGTCGCCCACATTCAGGAGAGTGAATCCAAGGGAGAGGAGATGTGTTGCTGGGATGTTTTCTGAGAGGAGGCCCAGGAATTGGCTGCTGCAGGGTGACAAAGCAAGAGCCAGTGGGACTTCGGTCATGCTCCATAAATACACCCAACTGGGCTGGGAAGGAGGGGGAAATCCTGGAGCATCCCTGGAATGAGAGCAACTGGATTCAGGCTGGCTATGAGATCTGCTCAGCCAGGGAAATAGAAAGTGGAATTCCAGGCACTGCAGGAGGCAGCACCTTCCAGTATGAGGCACTCGGGGGAGAGGCACTAATGGCTTTGAAGGAATTGAACACTGACGAGCAGGCTGGATGTGGTCTCTGTGATTTCCTTTCCTCTGGCTCCTGGGAAGTCTGGGCTTGTTTCCCTTATTTTCCCCACAGCGGCACTGCCAGAGTCTGAAGCCTCTGCTGTGGGTTCCTGGAGAACAAGGTGTCCCCATTTCCTGCTGCCTCAGGTGGAAAGGGAAGAAGGGGCAGGTGTTTGCCTATGCTCCCCAAATTTCGTGTGGCAGTCATTTCCCAGAGATGAGGGTGCCCCAGCACATCATGGGGTGCTGTCTCCATTCAGACCCTGGCTTTACAAGAGTCACAACCTCCAGGTTCAGGGGGATGTGAAGCCTCGTGGGACAGGTGTGGATCTGACCCTGGTACTCAACTTATTGCCTCCAGCACCTTCTGTGGAAGGGCAGGCACAGGGCTGAACTGCACATGGATTTGGGAGATTTGATCCAGGGGAATTGAGCAAGCTTTCCTGTGCAGAAACATCAGCAGGAACATCCCTTTTACACACTGAATTTGCTGTTCCAATTCCCCCTTTCAGTTTCATGCAAAACACCCTGTTCCTTCTTCCCCAGCCTGTCTGCCTGGCTGGAGGCATCCTACCTCACTTTGCCATGGAGTTTTCCTAGTTCATAAACTAGTGTTGGGGAAAATGATGCTGTTTATAAAACACCACAAGCTGTTAGATTATTGCTTGTCATAATTATGGACCTGAGCCTACATGTACAGCCTTGGCAGACATGCAGCCAGCTCAGTGGCTTAGAGGGAGAGATTTTTTACCTGCTAAATGCGAGTTGTTCTGAAGGTGTTAAAGCAAGTACTGAATAAAAATCCTCTTTCTTTACAGGTCTTGTCAAAGCAGAGGACAAAGCAAAAGCCCATCGAGCCAAGAAGCTGGAGGGAAATGCCAACATGGAGGAGCTGAAAAAGAAACCTCCAGGAGTTGGTGTTAAGAAGGAAACATCTGTGCATCTACCAGCAGGTGAGGCTGGTGGGGCAAAGTACAGGCAGCAGCTCTGTGTGCAGTGTAGCTTCTTTTCTGTGCACTACCCCAAGCCAGCATGGTCCCTACCTTTATGCCACCACCCCCACCTTAACCTGCAGCTTGTGGTCCCCACACCACTCCTGGTGCAGGGGGTTATTCACTGGGTGAGTTTTCTGGCAGATTTGTCAGGAGAAGCCGCACAAAGTCAGAGGTAGGAGCTCAACTCTTGCCCTTTGGAGACACAGCACAGACGTGGGAACAGCCACTGCTGCTAAAATGTTAATGCAGCCACAATTGACATCCTGAGGGGCACCTTACGTTCAGTTCACTGCCAGGTCAGTGTGATGGAAGTGCTGGGAGTTGAGAGCCAAGCTCCACCTGGCTTCACTGAGTCAGCATGTGACCCAAATGATGGTGGCATTTTCCTAACATCAGACCCATGAATGACACCGGTGCATAACTCTGGGCATAATTACGCCTTCTCTGAGCCTCGAGGTGCAGCCTACACCCAGCACAGGTTGCTTGCTTTCCCCGAGAGCTGTGACAGCAGGAGGAACGCAGGATGTGCAAGATAAACACAGCTGCAGTGCCTTGCACTGCTTTCAAATTCAAATAAACGACTCTCTGATCTCACAGCCATGCAAGAGCATCCAAATAAACAGACTTGGTGGATTTTATTCAGCCCAGGCTTCCCTTGCTGGAAGACCAGCACTGCTGTGCTGAGAACGCAGTGTGAACTCTGGGCCTGGGAGCTGCTTTTGGCCCCACGTATCTCTTATTTTGGGCTTTTTAAAGGCTGGTCACAGCCATTCAAATAAACAGATGCCTGGAATCCAGCAGTCCCCCAGCTTCCTCCGTGTCTGCCGGGAAGAGGATTGCCAGAGAAGCTTTCCAGGCACACGTCCGGATGGAGCTGAGACGCTCACCTTTGTTTCACTCCCGCTAATTGTTTCATTTGGCAGGGGGAAGTTGTTCCAAGCAGGGAAGGATCAGGTGTCTGGGGGCATCATCATCTTATTTTAACTCCCAGTGTGCAGAATACCAGAGTGGTTGGAAAGACCTGGGTCTTTCCCCAGGTCAGCAGGTCCTGTGACCCAGTGACCCAGTTTGCTTGGGCAGGGAGAGCTGCATGGTTCGTGTACCATTTTGGCTTTGCCTGGGAGAGTGTACCTCTCTTTCTTCAACATCAGAAACTTTCCCACTTCACTTCACTGCTTTTCAGCTTATCAAATCAAGCAGCCCAGGCAGGTTGGATGTAACACCTCTCTCCTCTCCCTCACCAGCAAACCCCGAGGACCAGTGGCAGCGGGAAATCAGCGAGAAGGGGGAAGTCTCCTGTCCAACCTGCAGTGTTATAACCAGGAAAACCATTGTGGGGCTCAAAAAGCACATGGATGTCTGCCAGAAAGTAAGGCCTTGCTTTATTCAGTCAAACATATGGATTTTGGAGGGGAATGGATGTATACATGTGCCTCTCAGAAATGTGCAGTGGTGTTCCTAAAACCTTTCTGGACTGTGTTTAATAGAACATTTATTGATCATCTCCAGCTTTCTGGCTGGTTTGCATTGACCCAGAGGGATTTAGACACTAATTCTCAGGAATTTTGAATCCCTTTGTGATCTGGGCCCCTTGCTCCAGTGTCTCAGCAGAGTCAGGTATTTCTAGTAGCTAAATAAATAGTTTGGTTTGTCTCTAATCTGGCCTCCTCCGGAGCCCTGGCTTTGGGATGTGCTGTGCCTTGTGTCAGGCCAGATAAACTGTGGTTGCATGAGAGTATGTTCCAGGGAGACTCTGAGCCTGGATGTGCCCAGGCAGGCTGTCAGGACATGGGAGTTCAGTAATGGTGGAGTGAAAAATTGTATCTCTGCCACACCACCCTCCATCAGAGAGCAGGATTACGTCTTCATCCATCACCTGGCAGAGCCGTCGCCACAAAAAGCCAACGTGGGATCAATGCCTCCTGCTTTGAAAATATGTGGCTGGGCTTTGATTTCACACTCATTTTCTGTAAATGCTTCCCCAGCCATTGCCTTGTTGTTTATACAGCAGTGGGAGGCTGCTCTCCCTCCCAAACCCCATACTACAGCAATGCTGGCCAGAATCCTGCCGCCTCCGATGCTCCCAGCCTCAGTGGAGTGGAGATCCTGGCCATCACTGGCCATATTTCCTCCACTTTGGAGCATCTCCTGAGCCAGGCTGGCTCTGTGCAGGCTGCACAGCCAGATGACGTGCCTTGCTGGAGCAGTCAGTGGTGTCTTCCCTGCTGGAAATATTCCAGTGGATGTTCAACCAAAGATTTGGGGCTCCAGCCCTTGAAGTGGGTGTTCTGTCACCTTCCTGAGGGGGACAGTCCTTGCCCGAGCTGGCTGTGCTGCTCCAGGAGCTGGGATGCTTCATGGACAGTCCCTAAACTCCAGGTGTGTGACCACAGGTCCACCTCTCAGCATTCCATCTCTGAGATGACCCTGTGTCACAGCTTTAGTGACACCCTGCTGCTACAGGAATGTGGGATCCCTATCAGAAGCCTCTCTGGGGTTCAGGCACCCCCTCTTCTTTAATGACTGATTTATTCCTTAGCTAGACAATGGGAAAAGGATGTGGAGGCTCCCAAAATTCTTACTAAAAGATGGAAATTGGTTTCTCTGTTGCATGCTTGTCACTAGGTAGTCTGCACCTGTTTCCTTAGGGTTTGGAAAGGAAATAAGGGGCTCAGAGAGTTGCAATGGGATTGAGCCTGAAGGAGGCAAGGGCAGTTATACCCTCCTGGTGTCCCAGGTGGGAGGGCTTGTTGACATGTGGACATGGTATGTTTGACCAGAGGAGTAAATCCCAAATTAGCTGCTAGTGGCATCTGATGAGTCAAGGAGCTGTTAGCATCCACCTTGTTAGGATCAAAGGCTTGGGTCTGGGACAAGATTAACGGATGGGAGCACAAGTACCTTGAGTCACTCCCAGCTGGCTGCAGTGAGTCTATTCTTCATTTTCCCGGAGTTCCATAATAAGGAGAGATTTGCAGATCCATCTTCATTGCCTCTCCAGCTTTTAGTCCAGTCGTGCTTCACCTTCACCACTCTCCCTTCAGTCATCTGACAGGAGAAGCAGGAATGACCATGGCTGGCCAGACCCTGGCTCTCTGTCGAGATACTCTGTCTCTTGGTGCCCAGAGCATGAACCTCCTGAGTCAGTAAATTCTGGGTCCCTGCCCCAGCAAAAGTCAAGATCTGTTCACACACTGTGCAAGTGGCTCTTGTACATCGGGGAGTGCAGTTAATGCATCTCCCCACGCACTTGGGAGGCCAAATTGGGTCAAACAGCAGGGCAATGAGAGGCAGGAAGCATCCTCCTGTGATTGTGTCCTTAATTTCACACAGCGCAGGCACCCAGAAATTGCACTGTACGCCAGCATCTGTCTTACTTAACAGGACTGCAGGGCTCACTCCACTGGCATTGGTAGATCAAAGCTTCTTCTCTCTCTAACCCTTTAACAGGAAGACTAAGACACCAGATCCAGATGTTTTCAGCCAGTGAGGCTTTAAATCTAAATCCAAAACGGAATGTTTTCCCAAAATTGGGGCATGTGGGTTTGATAACAGTATCCAGGACAACAGAGAGAAAGCTCTGAGCTGCAGGCAGGGACTGGAATAGGAAACAGGGATGCTGTGTTGCCTGCTGGGTCCCACCAGTGGGTACTGCTGCAGCAACAGCCACCCATGGGGTTATTGACCACCAGCAGCAGCAGCCCTTGGAAGGATGTGGCCTCTCTGGTGACTTGCCTTTCATTCCTTCAGCTGCAGGATGCCTTGAAGTGTCAGCACTGCAAAAAACAGTTCAAGTCCAAAGCTGGGCTGAATTACCACACCATGGCTGAACACGTCAGCAAGGTAAGGGAGCTGGGCTGTGCTTGTCTTGTGCCTCCTTCCTCCATGCAGGTGATGAAACCATCCATCAAAAGTTCTCTTTCCACGATCTTTGTAAAGGAGGAATCCACCTTTGCAGCATTTCACACTGCTCAACCTGGATAGTGGCCTTCCCCTTCCTGCCAAGGAAGGCATTTCCTTCCCAGGTAGTGAGTTAGGCTTATGTTGATCCTGATAAGTGGAGCAGAGGACTGAAAAAATAAAACAGGATTCCAGATCCCAGCATGGGAGAAGATCCGGTGAGTATGGTGAGGTGTATTTTGAGTGGCAAAGCTCTGCCTCCAAAATTGTGCCTGCAAATCTGGGACTGATGGGTTCTGCCTTGCACGAATCTCAGAATCTGGTCTTTAGCCCTTCACTGTGCATGGGAGAAGCACCTGCAAAATTTATCATGAATAAAATTTTGCAGGCACTAGTTTAGACGCTGTTCTAAAAGTCTGGTTTTGTGCATCTCTGAGTTACCAGGGCAAGGCATAACTACATTTCTATGTGTCCCATGCTTACCAGTTGTGACTTGTCTTTTACCTGTGCCTTAATCTCCTGCTCTTCAGTCTTGCTGGTGAATCCTCTGTGCAGGAACTGCTCCTGGGTTTCTCAGCTGACCCTTTGAGTGTAATCACAGGAAAAGCATGAGCAGATCCAGCACATAACAACGAAGCAGTGGGAGATCCAGCTCTCCTGATGAGAGGTTCCCTCCAGCCCAGGGCAGCTCCCTACAAGGCAGGGGTTTACCATCCACTCCTGGCCCAGAGGACATGAGTAAATGGTTGACTCTGTCGCTTCTGTTACTTCCTTGTTTCCAGCCTGTTCCTGTGGAAACCGCTGGACTTGGTGAACAGGAAGAGCGGGAAAGGCTGAGGAAAGTGCTAAAGCAGATGGGAAAACTGAAATGCCCCAATGAGGTACGAGAACAATTCTTGTTTCTCGTTCTGTGGAAAGGCAGGAGTGAGTCCTGTGCAGAAGGGGACATGTACTCTCCAGGCATCCCTTGGCATGTGTTCAACGTTTCCACCTTAGCTCAGCCATCCCAGTCCCTGTCCCACTGGCTCTGTGTGCTCCAGCAACAGGACAGCCCGGCAGGAGGGTGGGCACAGGGCAGACTGAGGAGTGCTGGAGGGCAGGTTCTGCCTCTTGAGCTCAGGAAGGGGCACAGCCTGTCCTGGGCAAGTGTAAAACTAAACCAAACCACACCAAAAGCAGAGCCGAGCGGGTTGCAGACAAGTCACCAACAGGTAAGGGAGGCGTGTGGCAGAGGTTTGTCCTGCGGGTGCTTTGCTGTCCGTGCAGGCAGTGCCTCCCCACTGCCTTCCCTTGCTGCTGCCTGCTGTGTGTCTGTCCAGAGAGCTCTGTCTGTGTGTTGGGGCAGGGAGTGCCAGGGGCAGGGACTGCTCCTCCCATCCCTCCAGGGCACTGTCTGTGGTGCCTGTGCCTGGTGCTTTGGGAACTGTCGAACTCCTCAGCACTCAGACGGGATGGGTTGGCAAAGCTGCTCTTTGGAGTGGGCTCCTCGGGAACATTCCTCCCTGGAGAAACAGCACCAGCCTTTTCAACGTGAAGCCCCAGCCCTCCTTAACCCTCTCCTTCTCCCCATCTCCATAGGGTTGCGTGGCCAACTTCTCCAGCCTGATGGGCTACCAGTACCACCAGAAGCGGTGTGGGAAGCAGCTCGCCGAGGCCGACAAGCCCGTGTTCAGCTGCCCACACTGTGGCAAGAAGTACAAATCCAAGGCTGGCCACGACTATCATGTGCGGTCAGAACACACGGCCTCGGTGAGCCCCCCGGACGCCTCCACAGCCCGAGGAGTGGGGCCATCCCCCCCCGGGGGGGACTGCAGAGCTGCAGAGCCCGTGGGCAGGACAGAGCCGGGCAGGGCCGGGCCGGGCAAGGCAGGTGCAGACGTCGGGCCGGTGTTGTTTTCTCCCTCAAATTCGCCATGCACGTGTGTTGTACCATGCAGTACAGGGTAGACCCTCCTCCATCTCTCCAAAAATGCTGTTTATGGGAGTGGTCAGCAGCATTCCCTTTCCCCAATACCCACAGGGCTGTGCTCCAGCCCACCCTGCATCTGTGCTCTGCAGGATAAAAAAAAAAACAAACCTCAGGCCGCTCCCTCACAAGCACCGGCTGCTTGCCAGCACTGGGGTGGCAGGATCTGTCCCTGGGGAGCATCCCTTTCTGTTCTGTTGATCCCTACTGACAGTGCATCCAACAGTAATCACTGCCTAACTCTAATAACTGGAGACATTTATACACGTGGGAGCACAGAGGGACACAGTCTATGTATGGCTGCTGCTGGGCTGAGGGAGGCGGGTGCTCCCCTTGCTCCCATGCTCCAGTGCTTAGGCACAAAGCAAATGTGGAAACACAGCCCAAATCCCATCATCCCCATCCCAGGCTGGAGAGCTTGCCTGTTCTCTTGTCATGCCCTTCCTGACTCTGTCTCTTTTGCAGCCTCCAGAGGAGCCAGAGGTGAAGCCAGAGCCTGCTCCTGTGGAAGATTTTGAGAGGACCCCGAGCGGCCGCATCCGTCGGACGTCGGCCCAAGTAGCTGTGTTCCACCTCCAGGAGATAGCAGAGGATGAGCTGGCCAGGGACTGGACCAAGCGGAGGATGAAGGATGACCTGGTTCCTGAAACGAAGCGGGTGAGCAGCCTTCAGTTCTCCTTTTGGTTTTGTGCTAGCTGTATTGGAAATCCTGGGATTCCAGCCTGCCCCCAGCTGTACACGGTGATTCCAGGATCCCAGCCTGGCCCCAGCTGGTTGAGGGCTCACATGTCTCACTTGCTGTGCCTTAAATTAATTAGCTGTGATGGCAGATTTATTGCTGAAGAGCCCACCCAGCACAGGCTGAGCCGCTGTGGTCTGGAGGCTCCCAGCAGCAGCAGCTGTGCCCTTTGGAGGAAGAGGTGGTGCACAGGGGAGAAATCAGGGTCTGGCTCCGAGAGTGTTGGGGAGAGAGGTCAGTTCTGGTCTGTGCTGAGCAGAGAGGCAGAGGCTGGCAGCCAAGAGGAGCACGTGAAGAGAGCAAATCCTATATGAAACCATCTCACTTGGACTGTCAGAGAGCAAAGGTGCCCCAGGCAGAATTCCTTCTCTTTCTTGACTTCTGGGAGATGCTTCCCTGGAGGTAAGGGCCTGCAGCATCCCAGAGCAGTGCTGCTGGGAGCAGAGGAAGGCAGAGAGGGCTGAGCCCCGTAGGCTCCAGCAGCAGTTTGCTTGTGGCCCAGTGCTGTGGGGTTTGCAAAGGGCCCCAGCAGGCTTAAGCTTTTTGTAGGCATTGGAGTGAGTACATGTTAAACCAAACCTCCCTTCTGGCTGTGGGAGGAAGTGATTATTCCTGGGAGTGTACTAAAGCTGAAAGTCCCTCCAGGTATGCTCCTTCTGGACTGTAAAAGGAATGAAGCAGCAGTAAATCATAAACCTTTTCAGTGTAAAGGGGAAAAAAGGGAGGGGACAGGAGTTTTTTCATTTGCCAGGACTCAATGCAAAGCTCTCCTGCAAGTCTCTGCATGAGGTGCAGCCTGTTTTCTGAGCAGGTGACTGCAGTTAGGTGCCAGGCCTATTCCCTGCTCTGAACAGTTCTCTTGTCCAGTGCTCTGAAATGCACCCTGGCAAGATATTGGCCACGTTGCAAAGGTGGGAGTGAGGATCCGAGGGCATCAGGAATGTGAATAGTTCCAGCCCTGATGACCTAGCCCAGGCCATGAGAACAGCCCAAGTCTCAGAGCCAGCTTAGAGAAGTGATGTGGCTCACCCCAGGAAAAGGGGTGGCAGTACAGCAGAGCTTGAACCAAAATGCCTTCTTGCTGCCACAGGCTGTCCCATGCTGTCCTGGTACCTGGGTGTGCTCAGCAGAAGTGCCACCATGGTCCTGCAGAGACCCAGAGAAGCTCAGTCTGGCTCAGCTCTGGTTTGCATGTGGTGGGCAGCTGGAAAACCAGCACAGGAACAAACCAGCAGCTTTTTCACCCCCTTGGCATCCTATTGAGGCATTGGCACAGAAGGGGGTCCTGCTGCAGTGCTGCCATCCACCTTGGGGCAGAGCTGGGTATTTTAGGGCCAGAACTGCTTGCAAGTGTTTTATTTCCCCAGTGCTTGGTGTTGCCATTGTTGGTTTCCAGATTACTTCAGCTGCAATGCATTAATAACTTAAAAAAAACAAGCCCAAAGTAGCTGTTTCATTTCAGATACTGTGGGAGAAGAGGTGTGCTGCACTCTTTTGCCCTCTCCTGTCTCAGCTCTTGCATTCTTCTCTTCCCTCTTGGAATTGTTTCCTTTACTCATGACTTTGGGTATTTTCTTTTTGAATTGAGGGAGCAGCCAGGACCCCAGGCCAGGACAAGGGGCACATGCTCAGGCTGACAAAGGCATTGTAAAGGTCTCAGCACTGGTGTAATTGCTTCATGAAGTGCTGGTGGGTTTTTTTAATGAGACATTTCTTGTGTTCAGAGTCTGATTGTTTAAGTTTAACTAAGCCCCATCTCAGTCCTAAAAAAGCAAAGAATTGTTGTGAGGCTGGCAGAAGCAGTTTTGCATTAAACATGGGCAAGGGGGGAATTGGATCAGCTCCCAGATGGCAAAACAAGGATCTTGGGTTGGAGGATCAAGAGACCTCAGGCCCTGCATGAAATCCCACATGGATTTTGGAGGAAGTCAGTGCAGTGGGTGAACCCGTACAGAGCTGTGCCTGTGCCTGTGGGTTCGTCTTGCAGTGACTGTCACGTTCCCTTGACAACACTTTATAATCTGCTCTGTCTATGACATTTTTTCTTGACGAGCAATGCTGGGAGGAGGTGGGAGGCAGGTTCTGCCTGGGGAGGCTGGTGGGAGCTTGCTGACTTCAGCACACTCCGAGCTGCTCTGCTCAGCCACGGTTTGCATTGCTCAGGACCACTCTGCCTTTACAAGCTGGTTCAATTCAGGGTGTAGAAAGAAACCTTCTGTGTGGAAGTGCCCAATTTGACCTCATTACAGTCCCAAAACAGAACTGCCTGTGGGACAGCCGTGTGCCACATGGGAGGCTCAGAGCAGCCAGCAGCATCCCTGGGTCCCCATGCCACCACCCTATCAAGTGCATGAGGTGGCCCTCCCTGAGGGAGCTGACAGCCCAGAGCCACAGGAGCAGCAGGAAGATAAACACAAGTTCACCATGACCAGGGCACAACTGATGGATTTCCCAAAAGAGCCACCACACCACCACCTCTTCTTCCCCCTGAGTCATACCAGCCTTTGGGAGTACACTGCTGGGCCTGCAGACCCCACACTGGACATGGAGAGAAGTGGGATGTCAGGGATCAGCAGTAGATTGCAGCTGCTCCTTCACCTTTTCACCAAGCCCTAGGGATTTCCAGGACTCTAGAGGGACAGATGCTTCCCAGCTCTGTAGCCAGTGGTGGATGGATACACCCAAACTCAACCAGCACAGGACAAGATCCATCCCTGAACTCCTCAGTTCCAAACCATGATCCCAGCAGTCAGAATGGATTTCAAGGAAGCTGATGAAGAAAGCCTCCCCTCCATCCCTTTTCCAGGCAGCCAAACCTTTTCCCGGGGGAAGGCAAAGCTCCTCATTGAGCCAGTGGGATAGAGGGGTTCTCAGCCTCAGGGCAGGAACAGCCCCACTGAAGCCCCTGCTCTGTGTCCTCGTGGCAGCTGGTCCCAGCCAGAGGAGAGGGATGCTGGGTTTGGATCCCGTTGGTGGCCTGTGGTGGGATGCGTTTGCCTTTCCCCAGGAGGATGGATTCCTTCACACCAAAGCAATGGCATCAGAATAAACGATTGCTGCTCGATCCCAGGCCCTGCGCTGCCTTCGGTCTGCGCTAACCAAATCCAGCAGTTCTAAATATACACTGGAGTCTTATTTTCTCGCTCCGGTCTTTATTTGCCTCCAGATAAGCTGAAACAGATGGGGTGTTTCACAACAGCCGCTTGCTGGGGATGTCAGATGGGGAAGGGCACACCCCTGCTGCTTTTCTGGGAAAAATCCCCTCTCCAGAAGCTCCGTGAAGATGATGCCCACCCTCTTCTGGCCTTTGCTAGGGCTGTTGCCTGCCCTTGAGCAGCCTTGAGGCTGCAGGTTCCCAGCTCATGGCAGTGGGCTCCGGGATATAGTGGGGGATAAGACACAACCTCCTTGAGCAGAGGGAAGAGGCATCTGAGAGGCAGAAGGGGAGAAAGTGCTGAGGAAATCCCACTGTTTCAGTGTTTGATGCTTTCTTGGTAGAGCTTGAGGTGAGGTTCTGTGCTGGAAGCTGAGATGGGCTCCTGCAGCCCAGGCAGGAGCTGTGTCACACAGGGAGGGGACAGAGCTCCACTGTGGGATATATGGACGCTACATTTGCCTCCCCATGGTTTGGGATCTCAGTGTCAGGAGGGTAGCCATTGAGTCTGCACGTCCCCATGGAGTCTGGTGCCGTGGGGATCTGGAGCAAAGAGCAGCCATAGGCCAGTCATAAAGCTAAAGGGGAAAAGTCATCTCCAGGCTTGAGGTTTTATACTGGAACCAGGATAAATTCCAGAGCAGAAGAGGCTGGCTTGGGTCTGTCCCCCAAAACAATGGCCCTGCGATGCAGGCAGGAACCAGGCTGAGCCCTGAGGACTCGTGGCACTGGGGGCCAAACCAGATCCCAGCTCCAACTGTGGGGCCAAGTCCATCCTTCCTCCCCCTGCTCAGCAGAGCTGGCATGGTGTGACCCTCTTGTGGGACCTGGCTGTTGGCCAGCATCCCAGGGTATATTTTGCCTTCAGAGCATCATCCACAACTTCCACAGGATGAAGGGAGAGCTGTGCCTTGGGCTGGGGACCTGGGTGAGGCTTCAGGGGTGCTCATCAGCTGAGACATCCTGCATGGTTCTCATTACTGCGATATATTTTGGGGAAGGGGACAGCTGTCTAGGGTGCAGAGAGGATTGAAATATGAAAGTTAATTAAATAAAACCGTCAGTCAAAGGAAACAAACCTTCCCAGCCCAGCATCCTTCGACTGTTCAGAAGAGATGGGCTGCAGCCAAAACCAGTTGTAGTCATTTAATGATTTGGCCATGAAAATTTTCACTTATGGGGTGTTTGAGGAAAATAAATGGAAAAGAAAAAAAAATATAAAATATTCCATGCCTGGGGCTCCCTCTTAATAGAGACATAAAGATGACTTTGACATTCCCAGAACCGCAGCGCCCTGGGAAGACATGGGATTTGCATGTTATTGTGCAGGACTGTTGGAGGAGAGCAGGGAGGGAATTTTCTCTGGAGTGGGAAAGCACAGCAGCAGAGTCCACATCTCTGAACATCCCCCCTCGCCTCCTCCCCCCCGGGGACATGCGGAGGGAGAGGTTGTTGCTGGGGCTGTGTGTGGTTACCCTTAATGTTTGCTCATTCATGGGATTGATTGGGTTTTAATTATGGAGGCTGTTTGGCATCGTGGCTCTCAGTATCAATGGCAAAAAGGGACTCCTGTGTTCTCCCCTGGAGGTGGCATTGCCTTCCTCGGGCTGGGGACCAAGCTCTTGGTAGATGCACCATCCCAGAGCTTCAAAGAGCTCTGCTGGCATCTCCCCCAGCCGCGAAGCACGACAGAATTGCAGCACGCTGGGCTCGGGGGAGTTTTCCACATCCACATCCGTCCGTAGCAGCGTTTGTGGCGCCGTTTCGCAAGGCCCTGTGCCCCTGCCCCTCACATGGAGCCCAGTGCTCCCTGACCTGGCTGTGCCCTGCCACGTGCCAAGGGAAAGGCTGCAGGGGCACATGGATCGCTTCAGTTTGAGCAGAAAGGAGCAGCTGCCATCTGAGCCTTCAACATCCCAAGCTTCTCCTTGCAAGGAGTTTTGGGAACAGCTGGAGGGAGCTGGACAAAGGCAGATTTGCAGCTTTATCAGCATGTTCAGGAAAAGTCACAGCTGGAAAAGAAATTCAGCCAGCTTCCTGCTGCCTCCAGACTGCCAGCTCCGGGTCCTTGGGGAATGTTTGGCCTGGGTTTGCACCTCTGCAAGCACCTTTTGACCATGCATCCTCTCCATCCAGCACAAATGCAGGGATGCAGTTGCATCCCACGCTTGGAGGTGCCCATGGAGAGTGGCACATGCTCGGGTACCCACACCTGCACCTTGCCTTCTGTGAGCTCAGCCAGCACTGCTCCCACTGAGGGCGAGTTTGGGGCTCGGGACCCAAACAACATCCCACACAGGCTGGGCTGGGAGTTGTGCTGATGTGATTGTGAGCCTGGTGTCCCCTGCAGACCTTGGCACAGTGGCTCAGTGTCAGGCAGGGACCAGCCCTGCAGGTAGGGCCAGGCACAGTGGCTGGGAGGCCCGGAGATGCCTAAAGCTGCCTGGAGCTGTCACAGCTGCCTTGGCTTGTGCTGAACACGCAGAACTGGGGTTGGGAAGGCCAGCCCGCTATGCTAACCCTCAAAGTCGCTAATAAAGCGCTAATTAAAAGCACTTGGAAGGAGCAGCCCTGCCAGAAGGAGAGGCAGAGACACAAGAGCCTTTCATTGTTTAACGGGTTGTGCCCATTCATCCATGGAAGGCAGCCATGGAAGTGCTGGCCCCTCTGCCCAGTGTGCAGAGTTGTTTATTCCCCTGGTTATAAAACACAGCAGAATGACTGTGACAACACCATGCACCAAAAATGCTGGGTCCAGTCCTGGCCCTATGGGCACGGTCCTGGGAGCAGGAGCCTCTCCTCTCCTGTTTGCCAGGGACTCCTCGCCACTGGCAGGGCAGTGGGCAGAGCCACCTCCCTGCTCTGCAGTGCCCGGGGGGAGAATGGAATCTCTGGGGGACGCCTCCCAAGTAGTTCTCAGCTCTGGTTCACTTTGGGATGGGGCAGGGCCCATGTGAAGACACAGGACCACGGACCGGGCTGGGGTGTGCAGCTCTGCTAATCAACTGCTATTGTTCACAGCTCAATTACACCCGACCAGGGCTTCCAAAGCTCAATCCCAGGCTGCTGGAAAACTGGAAGAACGAAGTGAAGGAGAAGGGCCGCATCAACTGTCCCAACAACGTAAGGATTGTCTCTTCTTCTGTCAGCCAGCTGTTCTTCATGTGAAGGAGAAAGGGGGAGTTTTGGGGGCAGAAACCCACCAAAAATGGTTCTTATTGGGTCCCAGATCACACTGATGCTCAGACACTCATTTCTCCTTCTTTCCTTGCTGTGTTGCATGGTTAAAGCATGTCCTACCTTTGTGATCCTCCTGGTGTGCTCAACCCACCAGGCCTGGGGACAGGGCCACCCTTGGGCTGACAGTGCAGCACTGCCCAGTTCAGGCTCTGGAGCTGCCTTTGGGAAACTCCCAAGATCCTGACAGTGTGAAGGCTGCACGGCCTGCACAGCCTTTTGATGCAGAGAACCTGCTTTTCCCAGAGTTAAACAAAGATAGATTTAAGCCAAGCTTTTTAAAGCCCTGTGACAGCAGAGACCTCAGGGCATGGTGCGTGTGCCTCATCTCGCTGTGAAACACAGCCTTGGCCCGAGCTGACAGAGAGGTGAACCCCACCCTGGTGCTGAGCCTGGATTTATGGTCCCAAACAAAGCCTTGCTAATGGGAGTTCTGAAGGAGGCAGTTCCCACAAGGCCAGGGGAGCCAGGCTGGCTAATTAATGTCATACACAGGCACTTGAAAAAGACGTTGCTCAGAAACTGGTCATGCTGCTGCCTGGGTGATTTCTCCTCTCTATTAAGCCTCTGCTGTGGCTCCAAGAACTCCTGTAGCCCAGCAGGACCTCCCGACAGCTCACAAATGTAGGTTTTCCACGGAGACATTTAGGGGAGAAGTTTTTCAGCCCGATGTGGCCACATGACTCCCATTAGCACTAATGGGAAACGTGTGACCAGAGCCCTCGGCGCCTCGCAGAGCATTAACCTCACACTGCTCAGCCTGGACCGGTGGCCGTGCTGGCTCAGCAGGCTCCTGGCCATGGCTCAGAGGAAGGCAGGGGATGAGGGGGATCGTGTCTAACCCTGCTTTGTTTTTTCCTGCAGTGCTGTGAAGCCATTTACTCCAGTGTGTCGGGGCTGAAAGCTCACCTGGCCAACTGCAACAAGGTAGGTCCTGCCTTTTACACCCTTTTCTCAGAGGTGGCTTTGGTGCTCCCCCCAGCTGGTTTGGAAGGAACAAGCCAAGGGACAAAGGCACAGGTTAAAGGATGGTGGCTGCTAGAGGGCTGGCTGGCAGTGCTTCTCCCACTGAGTTGTCACCAGGCAGATGGAGGCAGAGAGGCTCAAGCAGAGCAGATGGGATGGAGAGGATGTAGCTGTTATTCCAGTTACAGACAAAAGGTCCCACAACACAAACTTCTCACCCAAGAGCCAAGACCTCTGACACACAGAGTGTTACACGACATAGCAGTGGGTCTAAGCCCTCCTGCCTTATGCCCTCCTGTCCCACAGCAGCCCCTGCCCACCCAGTCCCTGCAGCCCCCGGATCATTCACAAGCCCCTGACTACCCAGCATGACCAGCACCTCACATAACCACACATCAGCCTCAGCAGCTCAGAGTCAAGGAGCTGGGTGTTGGAAACTCAATGTTTCCTGAGGCAGATGGGAATCTGGAGTCTCTTTCCATTAATTTGGGCAGCCCTACAGCCCCTCTGGAAGCCCAGCTGGATGGATGCTGGTGTGCCTTCTGGGATAAGCTGAGTCTGGAAGAGGCAGCTGGTCCATGCAGAGACCAGTGCCCTCCCTCGGGATGGAGGAAGCAGCCCTGAGCTCCAGTGCCCTGCAGCTGCCCTAGGGGAGGGATCAGGAGCTCAGTGTAGGTCCCTCAAATTGGAACCAAGTAAGAGCTGCTAAAGCTTTATACCCTGAAACATTTCCAGCTGCAGCTTCCATTGAATGGAGCTTCCAGGAGGCAGCTCCAGTACGTACCCTGTGGTTATTAAAAACACCAACTCCCGCACTCCTCCAGCGCTAGCTGGAACAGCAGCCCTTAATGAGATCATTTAGAAACAGGGCTGCAGAGATCCGGCAGGAGAAGCTGGATTTATGCAGGATAAAAGAGCAAACACAGAACACTGGGACAGCTCCTTCTCTGAGAGAAAGTGGAGCTGGTTTCTGGCTGGTTCCATGCACAGGAAGCAGCCAGGATCTGCATGAACATTTCCATGAACCACAAAGCTGTACCCTCTGGGTCTGGGGGGCCAGATACTGGGAGTCAGCAATGGGAAGTTGCTCTGTGACCCCCATACTGCCAGCAGCAGGATTCTTCCCCTTAGGGGAGAGGATTTACTGTGAATACATGTGCCAACAAATCTGGCATAAATAAATCACAGCCCCTCCAGAACTGGTCTGTGATTCCCACTGTAAAATCC
>JAHLSL010000072.1:1260228-1322997 GCA_025920805.1 Petroica traversi | reverse complement strand
CTCCCCGCAGCACCATGGCCGCGGCCCCGGTGCCCGAGGGGGCTCCGGTAGAACCGCACGACAGGTAAGATCCCGCTTTCTTTTTCCCGGGATAAGCCCTCCGGGACGGGCCCGACAGAGCGGCGTCCCGGAGCCGCCCGGTCCCGTTTCCTGCGCGCTCCGGGGGCTGCGGTGCCGGTCCCGTCCCCCACGATGCCACTTCCGCGAGTGGGGCCTCCCCGAGCCCATCTCTCCATGAAATCGCTTCGCTTTTCCTAGCAACCATTTCTTCCCACCCCCGCTTTATCCCTTGTTTATTTTCATCCTTTTTTTTTTTCCTTTCGCGTTGTTACCTTTCCCCTTATTTCCCTTATTTTATGGTTTTTGCCCTTAATATCCCAGCAGATAAACCTCAGCCTCCCATTTTCCAAGTTTGCTGGCACATGCATCCACTCCACCAAGATGAAGAGTGGGACAGCCTAAACTTTTCCACCCAAAAACCCCTTACAGGGTGATTTCCCCCTATGCCCTACACATACATGTTTCCCCTCTATTTTTTACCCCCTTTCCCAGCACAATCCTCAGGGGACTGACTGCTCCCAAACATTAAATATCTGGGAATCACATTTGGAGGATCACTGGGGATGCTGCAAAGCTTATAGGATGGAGCATTCCTGCATCCCTGCTTGTAGGGTGCCAACACCCCACGGCACCAACCAATAACCCTGGCGCCAGTGCCAAAGCATCCTCCCTGTTCCCATCCCTCGTGTTCCCATCCTGCGTGTTCCAGCACTAAACCCATTGCTGGCAGCTGCCTGTGCCCTTCTGTGAGCCAGCAGGGTAGCAGGGAGGATGAGGATGATGAAGATGAAGGTGAGGGTGAGGATGAGAGGACGGAGTGTCCCCGCGTTGTGCCGGCCGAGTGAGGGATGAGTAACTGGGTTGTGTAACAGAGCCCCTTCCACTGTGGCTCCCTCTCGATATAAATAGCAACAGATAATTGGGTTTGCAGAGGGAAATGTTTGTCCTTTTGTGGTGAGGGAGCAGAGACCATAATCGAGCTGGAAGGGAGTGCCTGTGCACTCTGCTGGGATGAACTGTCTGGCTCCAGATGACTCCAGCCAGGACAGAGCTGAGTACAAGGCTGGGAAATCCAGGAGTGATGTTCCATGGGTTCCGGGATGGGCATGGGCATGACCTGGCAGCCGGGTCCCTCCATCTCTTGTGTGGGTTCTTTCATCCCTCAGGCAGGTTCCTTCATTCCTCAGACAGGTTCATCCATCCCATGGGCAGGTTCCTTGATCCCTTGGACGTGTTTCTCCACTCCTTGGCTCTGTTCCTCCATCCCATGGGTGGGTTTCTGCATTGCACGGGCAGGTTCCTCCACCTTTTGAGATGGTTTCTTGGATAGTGAAGGCCCAGCCAAGGGCTGGCACACATAGATCCAACCCAACAAAGCCCAGCTCAGCAATGGAGGAAGCAGATTTGGCCTCCACGTCCTGTGGGTGCTGCTCACAGGGTGGGGTCTGGGAGCAGGACCCTCACTGGGAACAGGCATCCTCCCACTGTGGGCTTGGTGTGTCTGCAGCTCTTACACCAATCCAGTGACAGCACTTGTGACCAAACAAAGAAAATCCACACACAGTCCAGCTTCCATCCTTAAATCCCAGGGGAAACCCACCCAGCCATCACCAGAAGGGAAAGGGAATCCTGGTCTTCGTGCCTGCTTTCCTCTTTCTCCCAATTTTAAGTCTGCCATTAGAGGAGGGATTTGCTTAAAAACCACCTAAAAGAAAAAAGTCCAAAACCCAGGAATTTCAACATGTGAAGAACTCAGAAGCTGGGAAGGGGCTTGGGAAGCAGAGGAGATTTGTGCCAGCAGGAAGGTCAGTCACAGCTGGCCTTTGGAGCCAGTGTGTCCCACCTGGGAGCCCAGTGGGAATGTGGGGTGGGATGCTGGGAGACTTTGCTCCTGTCGCCTGGAATTTAACAAAGGCAGGAAAAGTGGCAGCAGGAGCTGCGATAAGGAACAATATCCCTGGGCGAGGGCTCCTCGCGCCGTGTCCCGCATCCCTTTGCTTTTTTGCTTCTTTAATGAGAAGGAACAGAAGTGGCTCCGGAAGAGAATTTTATTTTTAAACTTCTGAGAGAGCTTTTACAGCGAGAGGGGAGTCCGGGCGGAGATCATGGATGGAAAAGTTCCTTTGATCATTGCTCACTTCCCTGATGTTGGGGCAGCAGCTGCAGCTCATGCTGGGGACAGGTTACCCCAAAACCCTCCTGTCCCCGTCCCCTCCCTCAGGACCAGCCCCTCATCCCTGGTTCCCATCAGGTTTCCATCTTTTGGGGTGCTGCTCTGCAGGTCCCATTGGTGAACAGGAGCAGGAGGGGTTTCCTGAGGGCTCTGGAATAGCCTTGATGGCTCGAGGAGGAGGAAAGGATCTTCTTTCCATTTCTGGCCCCATCTCCGGGTGTTGGTGCTAAGCAGGAGGGGCCACCCTCCCTGGAAACCCTCGGCAGTGGGTGCACAGAGCCCCAGCTCCTGTCTCACCGTGCTGGGGTGGGCTGGGGTCTCACTTGGTGTCCATGGGACTTTGTCAGGATGCTCTGTGTCCCTGGCAGAGCCTGGCTGCCCTCCCGTGTGTCCTGCGCCACCTCCTCCCTTCCTGGGCAGCCAGAGGCTGTGGGCTGAGGGCTGCTCTGCCCCAGCCTCTGCTCCAGGGCTGGCCTGGACCCCTCCTGCCGTGGTGCCCAGCACCTCCCACCCTTGCCATGTGTTGCCCTTGGGCAGCTGCCTGGCTCCCTGGGCTTCCCGCAGGATGCCCAGGTTCCTGCCCTCCTGGAGAGGCTGGCACTGGGAGAGGAGCTGGCTGGCCCGGGGGGGCCGAGGGCAGCTGGCAGGGGGTGCTGAGGGAGCAGCCAGCAGGATGTTATTCTTAGCCACCCGCAGCCCCGGGGTGTTGAGTTTCACCCACTTGTTTACTCCAGGGCTGAGGGGACGGTGAGGGGCAGCTCTTGGGGAAGCTGAGTGCCCGGGAGGGACCCTCAGCCAGACCCCCCACCAATGGGAGCCAAGGGAGAGGGGTGTGAGTCCTGGACCAAAAGCCCAACATGGCCAGCAGCCCCCGGCCCCGAGCCCCAGCTGCTCCACCAGCTGCATGAGGGCTGCTGGCTGGTACCCCCTGCCCTGGGGTCATCCCCTCCTGCCCCTGCAGCCCCCTCCCCAGTGGTGTGGAGAAGTCCCTGGGAACTCACCAGTGGATGTGGATGTGGATGTGGTCACTTTGCAGGTGCCCTCCTCGCTGAGCCCACACGTCCAGGACAGCCGAGCACCCCAGTCCCGGAGCAGAGGCAGCAGGGCTGGTGTTTATTGCCTGTGCTGGGGGCGGTGAGGGGAGGTGTCACCTCACCCCCAACCCCCCTCTTTTTCTTTAATCAAGCCAGTGCTATTAATATCAGGTAATGAACGTAATCTGGAGGTTAAGCTATCCTCTTATGCTGTGACCGCCTCGCAGCTCCCGGGCACAGACACTCCCAGCTCTGCTCCCTTCTCCTGCCTCCATCTTCCAGCCCCCCCGGGTCTGCTGGGGCTCCGCCTCACCCCAGCCCCTTGGGACCCGTCAGTGCCCATTCCAGGGGGACACTCTGTGCATGGCTCCGTGCCCCAAGAATCGCCCTGGGAGCCCCTCTGGCGTAGCCCCCCTCTCACCCTGGTAGTGCCAGAGGTTGTGGGATAGGAGCTGAAGTGTGGACAGGGACAGGAGGTGACACCCTCAGTCCAGGATCACCCCTGGATCGGCGGCAGGGGGGAGATGAGCAGCCCCCCAGCCTTCTCCAGTGTCCGCATCTCGGGCTGCTGGGCCCTCGGGCCAGATGGAGGGTGAGTTTTGCTTTGGTTTTGGGTGGGATTTGCTGGTTTTCGTCTGTTTGTTTGCTGGCGTGAACTCTGGGTGGCTCCTGTCCCTGTCCCCCATCCCCAGTTCCTGTCTGAAAAGATCAGCTTCCCATGGGACATGGCTGCAGCCAGCCCAGCACCTTGGAAAGCTGTGGGGGGCTGGCAGGGGGTCCATAGGGCTCAGTCAGTGGGTTGTTTACAGGACGCAGAGCCCAGGACATGCTCTCCTGCCTGCTGCCAAGTACAGGTTTGGGGCTGTGCCATCTTTCCTTGCTGCTGTGGGCACTTCTGGGACCTGCTGCCTTCAGAGACCCCCAGCCACCTGGATCTGTGCTGGGCTGGGAGGGCAAAGGCAGCAGGATGCAGAGAGCCTGAGCACAGGGCACAGGGATGGGGATGGGAGCACGGTGGGGAAGGGGAGGGGTGTCCCTCGCACCTCAGTACATCCATGCTTGGACGAAGCAGGAGCAAAATGATTCCCTCGTTTGTGCTGGCACAACAGCAGAGCTGGAGAGCCCATCTCAGGAGCAAGACCACCCCAGGCTTCCTCTGGGATGCTCCAGCAAGGAATGAGCAGTCACAGGGAAGGCAAAGCATCCCCCAAAAGCTGGGGACAGCCAGGAGAGAGCTGGCAGGGGAGGGGTTGCCAAGCCCAGGGCGATGTGTCCTTTCCTGTTTGCGAGGCTTTGGCACCCCGGGGGTTTCCTCCACTGGGGAGGGTCCATGTGGGACAAGGATCCTCCGCTGGGCAGAGCAATGGCATTGACTCCAGCTCTAAACAGAGTCCCTTTCTCTGGGACTTTACCTTGCAAGTACAGGGCATTGCAGGGTCTACAGCACTGCTGAAAGGAACTTTTGAAAAGGGGTAGGGAGGAATGGCCGGTGGAGATGACTGAATTCAGCCATCCCGTTGGAGCAAGAAGAGCCCCTTCCTGGAAAAGTCAGCAGTGGAAAACATCTACAAATCTTGAAGTGTAACATTAGGAGAAAAGGCATGACCTTTGGAGAGCTCCAGGAGAGTCCTGCAGCTCCACAGCCCTGCTTCTCCCAAATAAATCATGGGAAATGTGGATTTGAGAGGTGTAGGATATCATCTGCCCATAGCAGATGCAGGTGTAGATGATACTGATAGAAATGTGTAGAATTTTGGTGAAAGTCCAGAATTGCTTGGATAAGATAAGGCAGAACACCAGCTCTTGGAATGGGATTCAGTTGCTGCATCCCAGAGCAGCCCTCCTGCAGGGGGAGGATGGCTCTGCTCCCTCCGAGGGCTGTGTGTCCCACAGTGATGTCCCCTCTGTGCCAGCACCCTGGGTGTGCTGCAGGCACCCTGGAGAGGAGAGTTGAGAGATGGCACTTGGGAAAGCAGGGTGGGACTGTGGCTGTAATTCTGGCCACTGCCTGTAATTCTGGGCACTGGTGGAGCTGTCAGAGTCCAAACCTCTTCCTCCCTGCCAGGAGCTGGGTGATGCTGATGCTGGTTGGAGGCAGTGGGAGCTGAGCTCAGCCTTGCTCCAGCTCCGAAAAACAGAGCTTTGTCCAACTGGGAGTCAGTTTGGGAATGGTGGGCTGGGTCAGGATCTGCAGGCTGGCACAGCAGAGCGTGGTTCTGTGTGACCCCAAGGAGCAGAGCATCCCGACAGGCTGTCCTGTCTCATGGAGGCTGACGTGCAGTCCCGGAGGAAAAGCAGCCCCGGCACCGCGCCGGCTGCTCAGCTCTGGAGTGACCACAGTCCCAGGAGAGGGGCTGGGATGCGGATGAAAGGAACCGCTTTCTTCTCTGGTAAACAACTGTGTTTGTGTCATCTCTGCTTTTATCAAGCCAAAGTGACGTTGTTTATGCCCCAGCACCACGGCTGCTGTCAGCCCCGCTCTGGGAGCAGCACTGGTGGGCAGCGGCTGCTGCAGCATCTCCAGTGGGAAAGGAGACCCAAACATCCCACCTGGGTTTGCTTCTCCTCCTGGAAGGAGCCATTTTTTCACAGGAAGACACCCCAGAAGGTTTCCTGATGGAAACATCTCCTGAGGTTGATTTTTAGGAGTTGTAATTGGGGTGTTTTGGGCTCCTGGTTGAGCCCAAGCCTGGCAGTGCTTGAAGTGGCTGTGTGTGCTGATGGACTCCAGCAAGGGATGGGGTGCTGGTGGCTTAAACTCGTGGGGGACTCTGTGGGTGCACAGCTTGGGGTGGACATCGGTGGGAGAGGTCCTGTCACAGGAGCTGCAGCGTGCCTGCCTTTTGTTAGCAGGAATTCAGCAAAGCCAGGCCAATCCCTGTCTCCTTGCCTGCTCCAGGGCAGTGCCAGTGTCATTGGTAGGGATGGTGTGCTGTGGGCATCCTGCCATGCCCAGGGGGTTTGCCAGGGGCATCCTGCCGTGCCCAGGGGCTGCATTTGCCTGCAGGGGTGAGGGTTGCTGGGTCACTTCACACACAGATGGCCCTTCTGAAATTTTGATCTTTATCTAGAATTATTCTAAAAAGGGTTGGGGGAGGGAAGGGAATTAATCTTCATACCGAAACAGCTTAAAATCAACACAAAATCTGTAAAGCCCTGCAGTTTAAACCCTTTCAAGAGCAAGCCAGAACAGAGCACAGCAAAGCCCCTCTGGCTCAGCCAGGCTGTACCAAACAGTGATGGCTTGGAGCCAGTGGTGCCAAGATCTCTTGGTTTCCCTTCCAGCCCAATAATGGCTGGGGAGGGGAGCAGCGTGATCAGGGAGAGCCCTTTGCACTTTCTCCCAGGGAGCAGAGATCCTTCTGGGGCAGCAGAACAGGAGCAGGGAGGAGCAGGCACTGGTATAAATAATCCTCCCTGTCCCTTAGCTGGCAGTGGCTGCAGCTTATCTCCTGGCCAGAGGCCACTTATCACCTCCCAGCCACAGCTCTCCTCCTGCCAAGCTTGAAAGGGCTCTGGAGGGTGCCTTGTTCCTCTCCCTCTCCAGGAGGGAAGATAAGGGAGAGTGTTCAGCAGTTCCAGGGCTTTGGGTGAGCACAGAGCTCTCTCAGCTCCCAGAGCAAAGCTGATGGCTCTGCCCAGCACTGCCTGGCTCTGCCCAGCTTGCAGCTTTGTTCCTGGAGGCTTCAGGACAAAATGTTGTGAGAACTAGAGTTTGGGTGGGAGTGGAGCACTCAAACTGGGTAGAGAAAAGGGACTGGGGATGGGAGGTTGAGGATGGTTGTGCTGTAGCCCATGTGTTTGACTTCCATCCCCAAGAAAGGTCCCTCGGCACATCAGGCTGGATTGTTTTTCCTGCAACACACCCCTCAGTGCTTTGAGAGCTCACTGGGGCATCTATTTAACACAGACATTCCTCAAACAGCAGGAATTTAGGGATGGATGTGTACATGGTGCCTCTCCCAGGTTCAAACTGCTCCTGTGTGAGAATTCCCCAGTGTTGTCCGTGGCCGTGGGTCACAGAGATGTGGGTGCTGATAGTGCTACAGCTGTCACACTCTTCATTGCATCCCTCACCTGCAGGACACAGCATCCCCCGAGACCCTGCTCCCACACATTGGGAATGTCCTCCCCACCTCTGGTGACTGTGCTCCTTCCTGTCCCCTTGCAGTACCAGCAGTGCTGAGTCCTTGGACAGGCTGTACCCTGCCGTGGGCTCCACCAAGCCCCCCCCGCAAGAGGACCACCAGCCAGTGCAAGTCCGAGCCCCCGCTGCTGCGCACCAGCAAAAGGACCATCTACACAGCGGGCCGGCCACCCTGGTACAACGAGCATGGGACACAGTCCAAGGAGGCCTTTGTCATAGGTAGGCCACCTCTGCACTGCCCAGGCAGCATCCCTGCCCCGTGGCTCTCCAGGAGATCCTGGTGGGATTCCTGCACCACCATCTCATTGGAGGTTGGAGGTTTGGCTGCAGCTTGGATGGGAGCAGGGGGAGTTCCTGTGGTTAGTCCTGCATTGACTGGGTGGGCTGAACACAAGAGTGGGGTGATGGATTATAGGAGATCACACTTCCCTCAGCTCCTGTTGGCTGGGCTGTCAGAAGTTCCTAGGGATTTAGTCTGGACTGGTTCCCATGCCAGCATTCCCCATGTTACATAAGGATCTAATGATGGGTTTCCCAGCTTTTGCTGGGCATGTTGCTGGCAGTTCCAGTACATGCCATTTGACATTTTCAGGGATAATCTCTTGCAGTGCCTGTGCCTTTCCTCTTTGGAGGCTCCTCCAGCTTAGTGCTCCAGCACAGGACCAGGGCTCCAGCCTGTGGTGGGAGAGGCTGGGCCTGGTGGCTTCATCACCTTTTCCTTGGCAGGCCTGGGAGGAGGCAGCGCCTCTGGGAAGACCACGGTGGCCACCATGATCATTGAGGCTCTTGATGTCCCATGGGTGGTTCTGCTGTCCATGGACTCTTTCTACAAGGTGAGGCTGCATCCCTGTTGGCCTGGCCAGGCTCCTCAATTTGCTGTTGCCCAGAGAAGCTGTAGTTGCTCCATTCCAAGGCCAGGTTGGACAGGCTTAGTGCAACCTGTTCTAGTGAAAGGTGTCCCTGCCTATGGCAGGGGATTGGAATGAGATGGGTTTCAAAGTCCCTTTCAGCCCACACCAATCTGGGATCATGTGGTAATTCCTGGTAAGGAAACACGTTGTAGATTTAGGGACAGCCATGTTGTTTTCTCTTCCAATGGCTCTTGGGGCAGGGGAGGGGTGACTGGGCACGGCAGTGGGGAGGGAAGTGCCCAGCCCATGCCCCAAGCTCTGCTCTGTGGCAGGTGCTGACCAAGCAGCAGCAGGAGCAGGCAGCCAGCAACGACTTCAACTTTGACCACCCCGACGCCTTCGACTTTGACCTCATCATCGCCACCCTGAAGAAGCTGAAGCAAGGCAAGAGTGTCAAGATCCCCATCTACGACTTCACCACCCACAGTCGGAAGAAGGAATGGGTATGGGGCTCTGAGGGGGTGGGACAAGGTGGGGATGGCCAAGGCAGGGGAGAGGGGGAGCCGACAGGACCCCTCCAGCCCCTGCCCTCTGCAGAGCCATCAGCGCTGTCACATCTGTGCCTAGCTCAGGGTCCTTTTTTTGGGTGAGCTGTCACAGTCACAGCCCAGAGAGATTCCCTGGAACAGGCCACCTTTGAACAGATGTTCTGAGCCTAACCACATCCATTTTGACTCCACAGAAAACCCTGTATGGTGCCAATGTGATCATCTTCGAAGGCATCATGGCATTCGCAGACAAGGAGCTCCTGAAGGTGAGGAAGGGTTTTGAAGCTGTTCCAGGGTGAGATGGTGGGAGATGTTCTCTCCTGAGGTCCTGCAGCAGGGAGGAGACCTCTTCCAGGTTTCCACAGATGCTGCAGCACTTCCCCATGCAGGAGAAATAGATTTTGACTCTCAGTGGCCAGGGAAGAGCCCCTGGTAGAGGTCAAATGTTTCAGCAAATTCCTCGATCTCAGCCATTCGTGCCCAGGAAACCGAAGCTGAGTGGTGACCTGGTTCCTGGCAGTGCTGGTGCATAAACACAACTGGAAATAGCCCATCTCCACACTGCCTGCTGCAGCTTGCACAGCCAGAGGCAAAGTCTGCTGAACTGCACAGAGCCTGGTGCTCCTGGGATGGAATCATCCAGCACTTCAGGCTCTCTTGGGGATTATTTGGATATATCATAGAATCACACAGTGGTTTGGGTTGGAAGGGATCTTAAAGCTCATCTCATTCCATCCCCCTGCCGCAAGCAGGAACCCCTTCCACTATCCCAGGTTGCTCCAAGCCCTGTCCAGCGTGGCCTTGGGCACTTCAAAGGATGGAGCAGCCACAGCTTCTCTGGGCAGCCCCTGCCAGGCCCTCACCACCCTGACAGGGTTTCCTCTCAGTATCCCATCTAACCCTGCCCTTTGGCATTGTGAAGTCATTCCCCCTTCTGTCACTCCGGGCCCTTGTCCAAAGTCCCTCTCCAGTTTACTTGGAGCTTCTTTAGATGCATGAAGGGGCTCTGGGGTCTCCCCAGGACCTTCTCTTCTCCAGGCTGTACAATCCCAGCTCTTTCAGTCTGCCTCTTTCTCAGAGCATCTTTGCAGCCCTGACAATTGCTGCAGCAGACAGGGAGCCATGCACAGACTGAGCCAAGCTCTGTCTAAAAAGTTTCCTTCCCTGCCAAGCCAGCGCTTGGGTTGAACTTTTCTGGAGCAAGGATGACCTCCAGTGGACAGCCAGGTGAATCCCCCAGGAGACTCCGCTCAGCATCCCCACTTCTGCCTCTTGCAATTAAGGACAGTCATGAGCTGTCCTGCTGGGCTGGGCTCCTTTCCAGCATTAATTCCCTGCCTGTGGGAGAGGCTTGGAACGACATGGTCTTTAAAGTCCCTTCCAATTCCAACCATCCAAGGATTCTTTGATTAAGAAGCCAGTGCTTGGTGTGTGTCACAGACAGTAACTCCTCTTGTCTCCTCCTCGCTCTTAAATAACATCCAGCCAAAGTGTTGGAGCTGGTTAGCAGTAGGGGCAGAGCTTGAAGCAGGACAGGTCTCAGGGGAGGCAACAGTAAAGTGGGCAGCACAGGATTCACAGCAGCATCAGCCAGGTTCCAGGCAAAAGCTCTGCACAGCGGGGAGGAGAGCAGAGCCAGGCACTGTTAAACTGGGCTGGGCTGGGCTGGGCTGGGCTGGACTGGGCTCTGCCCCGCTTGGGACAGCAGGGGAAGGTGGGTTGAGTCTCACACCTGACCTGGTGGGGTTTGTCCCCTCTCCATTCAGCTCCTGGACCTGAAGATTTTCGTGGACACGGACTCGGACATCCGCCTGGTGCGCCGGCTGCGCAGGGACATCAGCGAGCGCGGCCGCGACATCGAGGGGGTCATCAAGCAGTACAACAAGTTTGTCAAGCCCGCCTTCGACCAGTACATCCAGCCCACCATGAGGCTGGCAGACATCGTTGTCCCCAGAGGTACCTGCCCAGGGCTGTCCTCAGTGGCATCCCTGAGAGCCCTCAGAGAGCCCGGCCCTCTGCCCTCAGCTCTGCCGGCCGCTCTCTCTCTGGCTGGCGAGGACACAGAGTGGCTGACCCGTGCTAAAGCAAAGGTCTCTCCAGCTGAGGGTCTCCAAAAGCTCCCCATAACCATGAGGAAAATCTGTGCTTCTCCCTCAGCCAATCTCCTGCCCAACCAGCTCCTGCAGCACAGTGATTTAAGAGCTGGAAGTGACTTGGAGATATCCAGTAACAGATTATTGAATAAGGATTTAATAAAAGCAGGAATGTCTCCTGCTTTGCACTGTTTGGGGAAGCAGTGTGGTTTTGAACACAGTGGGGAATTTAGGGAGGAAACATGGAGAAAACGTGTGGTCCTGACCAGGGTGACTGTTCTGTCCCTGGTATAATGTCAGGACAAGAGGAAATGGCCTCAGGTCACGCCAGGGGAGGTTCAGATTGAATGTCAGGGAAATTTTCTCCACCAAAAGGGCTGTCAAGTCCTAGCATAGCCTGCCCAGGGCAGCTCTGGAGTCAACATCCCTGGAGAGATTTAAAAGCCATGTGGATGTGGCACTTGGGGACATGGTTTAGTGGTGGCCTTGGCAGTGCTGATTTAATGGTTGGACTCAATGATATTAGAGGGCTTTTCCAACTTTAACAATTCTGATTCTATGATTCTTTGCTTTTGGGTCACTCCAGGGAGTGGAAACACCGTGGCCATCGACCTGATTGTTCAGCATGTGCACAGCCAGCTGGAAGAGGTAAGAGCTGCCCAGTCCTTGGGTGGTGAGGGGGCTTCACATCCTTGCCAGGCAGGGAGACATGCTTTGGGTGTCCAGGTGGGAATGGCCTGGCTCCTCCTGTGCTCCAAGTGTGGGAGTTCCTCTGAACTCCTCCTAGCCCCCTCCCTCAATCCAGTGAAGGAAAATGCCTTCTCCCTGTGCTCTGGTTGGTCCTGGCTCCTCTGCCTGCTGGAGTCCAGCAGCTGCTACTTCCCTCCCTGGGACAGCAAGTCATCAGGGGACAAAGCAGCCACCCTCCTGTGATCTGAGGGATGTGTCCCCCTGCCTGCAACCCTCCCAGGGCCAGCATTGCCCCAAATCCTCCACTGATCTTGGGCTTCTCCTCTTCCCTCCCATGCAGACACTGCTGCACAGTCTTTCCAGTCAGGAGCCCACTTTTCCAGTTCTGTGCTGCGTGCAGCTCCTGGCTTTCAAAATCCAGAGTCTTGTCATGTTTGAGCCCTGATCCAGGCACATGTTCCATCACTTCCCCACCGCTGGCTTTAAGTCTTCTCCTGTTTGTCCTGGGCCAGTCCTGACCGGTGGTTTGAGACCCTGCAATGAACTGATGGCATTTTGTGTTGCTGTCCCCAAGAAGGACACTCTCCTCCTGCCCAACAGTTGTGATTTTGGTGATGTTTCAGTCATGGAGATGGTCAGAGTGATGCCCTGGAGGTGCAGGGAGAGTGTCCTGGAGATAGATGCACTGGAAAGTAAAGAGCTTGATTCTTTCAAGTATTTTTGGAGCTCCCAGGTAGCAGGAGCTGCTCAGCCCTGTGATGGGAGCTGGCACACCACAGCATCCTGCTTCCCATGCCTGCTCAGGAGGGACTGCTCTTGACAAAGGTGTCTTGGCTTGGTTCCTCCTCCTGGAGTACCTGGCTGCTTGAATTCCCAGCACTGAGCTCTGGTTGGGAAGGTGGTTTCTAAACCCTTGGTCACAGGAGGAAGGATCAAAACCCCAGCATCACTGCTAGTGCTGGGCTAAGAAGGGCACCCAGCCCTGAGGCAGAGTCTAGAAAAGGGGAATGGCTGTTTCCCCCAGCTCCTGGGGTCCAGCCAGGGAATATCACAGCAAACCCAACACCGCCTGGTGAGCCAGGCAAGGGGTTGGCTTGGGGAGGGTTTCATTGACCTGGGGAGGGGAAAAATGGCAAAAAACCTACATGTGAATTCAGGAAAATACTCCTATTTTTCCTTTTTTTTTTATCTTGAAACGACCCTGGTGTTGACAATGCTTAATACCGGTTGCGTTGTGTCTTTGTGTTGCTGCCGCAGCGTGAACTCAGTGTCAGGTAAGAGCCCTCACTCTGTCCTGTCTGTGCAGCCGAGGCATTTCCAATGCCAGGCACTGCTTGGCCTCACCCCGACCTGCAGCGGGACTGGCAGCTGGTGTAGCTCACAGCCTTGTCACCCTCCACGTGACAAAAGGCCACCTTGCCCTTGGCTTTGGGATGGTAGGGACAGGGCTGCTCCCCAGGGAGCCTGGGTGCAGCCCCCTGAGGCTGGGACAGGGCCAGGTTTGTACTTGGGGAGTCCCTGGTCTCTGCAGGAGGGGAGGCTTTGCATCCTGAGATTCTCTTTTATTTCCCTTCATATGAACGATTTCCAGAGCCACTCTCCACCCCTTTTTTCAAGATGCTTTGACTAATCTAATAATTGATGTGTAATGATCTTTAATTGTCAGGGATGGAGAGTGGCTTTTTAAATGGGCAGATAGTGATAGGATGAGGTGGAACAGTTTTAAACTAAAGGAGGAGAAATTTAGATTGGGTAATAGGAAGAAATTCTTCCCTGTCAGGGTAGTGAGGCCCTGGCAGGGGTTGCCCAGAGAAGCTGTGGCTGCTCCATCCCTGGAAGTGTTCAAGGCCAGGCTGGACAGGGCTTGGAGCAGCCTGGGGTAGTGGAAGGTGTCCCTGCTTGTGGCAGAGGGTTGGAATAAGGTGGTCTTTAAGGTCCCTTAAAGACCCAAACCCAAACCAGTCTGTGATCTTGAGGGTGGTGGGAGCCCTGGCCCCCTCGCTGCACGCAGGGATCAGCCTGATGGCACCCAAAGGAGTAGCAGCTTTGCATGGCCAGAGGTACCCACTGGAGGAAGCAGAACCATTTCTGGAGGACTGAGAAAATCCTGCTGCCTAAATCCAGCAGGATTTCTAATTTCTCTGTATCTGCAGGTGGATGCTACAATATATATGTTGATTTACTTAACCTCTTCAGTGTGGGGCCCCAGATGGGATTCAGCTCTCTTGCTTCCATTAGGAAGCCACCTAGGCTTTCAGGTATTCTTGTAGGGAGCAGAGGGAATGCATTACTCAAGATGGGTTTCCATTTAGATCTCCATCATTGCACGGAGATACACAACTCAAGTAACCTTAAGATTTACATTTGGCATACAATGAGCTTTTAAAATAACTGAGATGAACAAGGAAAAGGCTCTGCTTTACTTATTTCTGCCTCAGCCAGTCATTTCCCAGACTAGGCAAGTGGATGTTTTATTTTATTTCCCTTTGCTTGTTTAACACCCTGGGGCCTGACATTTCCATACAGACACGTAAGCTTCCCTCTGTGTCTGGAGGTCCAGGTGGGAAAGTGCTCTTTAGTATGGAGAGAAATCTGTTGCTTTAAAAAATGGCAGGAATAACATTAGAGAGGAGACTAATATGTGTTCAAATATATGTGTGTATATAGAGACAGATAGGCACATAGATAGTTACACACACATAAAATTTCCTTTCTCCTCTTTAATCAAAAGGGTGTTCAGTGCAGATGGTCTTCTTCTGCACTTAAAAATTGGGTATTTAATGTATCCATAAAGTAATAGAAGTTTTATGATAGAAAGTTTGGAAGGGTGACTCTGACCTCCCAAAATACCTCCAAGATCACCATACCCACAAGTGGTTTTATGTTCTGTTTAAGGCTTCTATTTATGCCTTTGATAGAAAATCTGGAAAAAAATTCCTGCAAAAACCCACTGCTGGAGCCCTAGTGCTTTACTGCTGCTGTGGTTTCCCCCACAAGTGGTTTCTCCTCTTATCTCACTGCAAGAGGAGTGGGGTGGATGGAGAATCACATCGAGTGAGATGTGCCTGGCAAATATGGGCTTTTCATCACAAACAATTCCCCATCCTCTTGTCTGGAATGGCTTCATCTAAATGTCACGGTTGTTCTGAAGTCACTGCTGTTTGGCGGCGGTGGGGACACAGGGAGGGCTTTGTGCTGGTGGGATAAAACCTGAATGCTCAGATCTGGCCCCAGTCTGAGGTGTCTCTGTGGTCCCTGTGCTCCAGGACTGCCTCTCCTGGCCAAGGGACTGCCTGGGACAGGCAGGGAATGCCTTTTCCCACTCAGATGGGTGAATTCTGGGAAACTTCAAGCAAATGGACATGCAAGGCTTGTTTCATCCTGAAACCACTGGCTCCTGAGAAGCATGCTTGCCTTCCCAGTTATTCCCTCCGAGCACAGGTTGGACCTTAGCACTCTTAGGATATTTCTTGTGCAGCTTCCCCCATGTTTGACTGTGCTTATGCTGGAGATGTAGTTCCATACCAGCACTCCCAGGTGGGTGTTCCTCCCGGAGCCTGGCAGCAGGAGCTGGAGCAGCCAGCCCATGCTGAGGCACAGTGCTCCCAGCCCAGCCTGTTCCCATCCCTCCTGGCAGGCTCTCAGCATCCAGCCCTGCTCCTGGAGCCAGCGCTCTTTGCAGCCGATTCCCCTCGCCAATCAATATTCCCCACCCCCAAGGTCCCGATCAGCTTGGCGTGCCCTTTGCCAATTGTGTCTTTAAATATCAACCCGTGGCGCAGTTTAATAGCCCTTGTTTGAAATGTCAGCCCTGAAAGGCAGCCGTGTACGTGTTTGAAATGCCTTGACTGCATCATCTCCTTTGTAGCTGGATGTCTCTTGTCTGCTTCCTGCTCGATAGCATGTTCCACAAAGAGCCAAGGATGCTCCCTGAAGCCTTCCTGGGAGATGGTCACCCCTTTCTCTCTCTCTCTCTCTCTCTCTCTCTTTCTTCTTCTTTCCATTTTTTTCCCCTTTAAAGCCTTTGTTCTCAGGGGGAAAAAATAAGTTTCCAAAATAAGACGTTTCTTGACGTGCTCATGGCTGCCCGTCTGGATGTTCCGTCGCAGTCCTGTCTTGGCAGGGAGGGACAGGAGGCATCACAGTCCCTCCTTCCCTCAGGATGGGCAGGGGGTGACACAGCAATGGTGGGACGGCTGCTGGAAGGGCTGAGCTCTTCCCTCAGCCTGCAGCCCCTCTGCAGTCATGGTGAGCCCAGGGCAGGTCCAGGTGAGGCCAGGGGAAAGTCTTCCCTGCAGGTGATGTTCTGTTCAGAGCCAAGTTTCTCTCCATGTTTCCAGTACCCTTAGCTTTTCCACATTCTCCAAGGCCTGAAGAGATGATCATCATTCATGAGGGGGACACCCCTGGGAGCCCACAGCAGTTTTGCCTGGGACCAGGGCAGGTTGGACGGAGAATTTTTAGGCTGGACAGAGATTTTTGGCCTTGAGTTCCTGCACTTGCTCTGAGATTGCAGTGGAGTCCTGGGTAAGGGCTCAGCATGAGCCCTGGAAGTGTTGAGTACCAGGCTGGATGGGGCTTGGAGCAACCTGGTGTAGTGGGAAGTGTCCTTCCTGTGGCAGGGAGAGTGGAATGATCTTTAAGGCTCCTTCTCATCTTAACCATCTAGGGTTCTGCAGTTCTGTGTCCCTCTGAACTCCAAGAGCCACCATTGCAGATTGGTACTACCTGGGACAAAGATGGGACAGTGAGAGCAGACTTTTCCCTCATGGAACCAGGAGTGGAGCCAGTGCTGTGGAGAGCAGTGGTGACAAGACTTGGTCACCAGGGGAGTCCTGTTGGGTCTGCATGGTGATGGCCCAGGCACCAGGCAGGTCCAAGAGCCATTGACCAATTAGGGGATTTTTTTCCCCCTCTGACTAATGACAGTGCTTTCTCCTCTGTTTCATGTCATGTTCGTCCCTCTCCTCTTAAACTCTCGTGTCTCCTGTCTTGTCTCCCCTGAACATCCCTCCCACCGGGTGACCAGAGGAAGCTGCGCTGGGATATGTGAGGAGACAAATGCTTATGGCAGTGTTTTGGTTGTGGCACTAACGGCGGGGAGTGGGCGAGGGCTGTGCAGGGTGAGCTGCCTCACTAACCCTGGCAGGGGATCTTGGGCCAGACAGCTCGTGGGGTCCCGCTTTGCTGGGGCTGTGTGGGCCAGACAGAGGTGGGGGCACTTCAAAGAGAAGCTTTATCCCAAAAGTGGGACCTGTTTCCCCAGAAAGGGACCCCCACACTGAGTGGCTTCCAAGCAGGGTGGTATCCAGGCCTCCCTGTCCCCACACTGCATGGGTGTTGAAGGAAGGTGTGGAAAACATGGCGATAGAAGGCTGGCAGTATCTCTTGGGGTCTATTGACAACTCGGGGTGCAGGGGAGGTGTTCCCACTGCTCATGGAGATTGGAAAACCCTTGGCATCTGTGGCAGGGAGCAAGAGTCAAATCACACCACAACAGGAGAGGGGCTGCCCATTCCACTGGCATGGTGGGATGCTGTGACAGGGACCTGGCAGTGACAGAGAGGAAAAGTGCCAGTGGCGAGCTCAGTCCTGTGCTCCTTGGTGAGCTGTGGTGATGGCAGATGACCCAAACAACTCCTCTGGTTTAGGCAACAGCAGTTTGTCACCTGGGCAAGCCCAGCCAAGGCCATGTGCGGGTGTGTGTTGGGGGCTCATCTCTGCCCCCTAAAGCAGGTGAGCTGGCAGCCCCCATGCCAGCCCCAGCCCCAAGCAGGGCTCATGCCCTCACCACTACATGTGTTGGCATCCCGGGGGCTGAGAAGGGTTTAGGCAGGGCTCTGCCCCCAGGATCTGTTCCCAGGCCTGGCAGGAGGAGGGAAGGGAGGGCTGTGGGGGCAGAGCTGTGGGTGCTGCCAGCAGCACAGCCTGGGCACGGGGGCATCTCTGAGGGCTTCTAACCCACGGGACAGGTACTAACGGAGTGAGCTGGCTTCACTGACAGGGCTGGGGCCTTGAGGGCTGCTTGTCCTAAACCAATGGGGGCTGCACACAGCGGGCAAGCCCACGAGGGCACCACAGCCCATCCATGCTCTCTGCACGGCTGCCAGCTGTCCTGGCTCTCTGCAGCATTCCCTGCATGGGGGCTCTTGGCTGCTGCACAGGACTGGAGCTGGTAAAGCAAGAAGGAGCCCTTAAGTACCCACAGGCCTTGGGAATGTCTTGTTTGGTGTTGGTTGGCCAAGACCAGGAGATGGCTATGTGGATGGAGGCCTCAAGCTCTGCCCTCCTCCATGCCTATCCATCTTCTCTGTCTTCCTCTCCGCTTGCGTGCCTCTGTGTGCCATTAATCCAGGTTTCTGCTTGGTTTGAAATCTTAATCATGCGGTGCTTTCATTTGCTCTCTTCTCTGCCTCCCCGACATCTCTGTGTTTATTGCCGGATGCAGCCGCTGGCACGTGTGTGATCTGACGTGTGGCTTTCAAACCCCAGCCCTCCTCCCAGAAAAAGTTGCTTGTCCATCCTGCCCAGCCAAATGTGACTTTCCTCTCATTACTGCCTCTCTCACAGGGAGAAGTGACTAATGGGGCTCCATTGTGCGCTTCCCCATGAATGGTGTTCCCTTGATCCCAGAATAGCTCCCAGCCCTATTCGTTATGTGGAATGAGTCACACAGAGCCAGTCCTGTCCAGCCATAAAGTCTTGAAGCTGTTCCCAATTTGGAATGGGCCAGGTGCTCTCTAAAATAGTCACTTTCCAGATATGTGCCAGTGCTTCCAGCCTGGCTGCCTGTCCAATTCCTGGTGATATCTGGCACTTTCAGGTCAGAGACAACCACAACAGCCCCTCCTCACCCCATGAGTCCAGGATCCATCAACAGATAAGACTCTGGAATAGAAGGTTTTGATTTTATTTTCTACTTTCTTCCCAAACAGTGGAAACCAAGATGGGCCAGCCACCGTCAGAGAAGCTGTGGCTGCCCCATCCCTGGAAGTGTTCAAAGCAAGGTTGGATGGGGTTTGAATTAACTTGGTCTAGTGTAAGGTGTCCATGGCACAGGACTGGAACAAGATGGTTTTTAAAGTCCTTTTCAACCCAAACCATTCTATGAGCGTGGGTCAACTGCCCAGCAGGAAGGGCAGGCCCTTGGGCTGCGAGGTCTCCCTAACTCCAGTGACCCTGGTTTGTGGGAGCAGGTCCCTTTGCCATGGCAGGGACCAGGCAGGGCTGGCTGCTCGCTCAGTTCAGCTGGATGGCCTCTGTGTGTGTTTGCAGTGTGAGATGGCATCTGGGAGGATGGCTCTGGCCGTGTGCTCTGCTCCAGCCTTCAGGCAGCCTTCCCCAGACCTTCTGACCATGTGTTTGGTTTTCAGGGCTGCCCTGGCCTCTGCCCACCAGTGCCACCCCCTTCCTCAGACCCTCAGTGTGCTGAAGAGCACCCCTCAGGTGAGGGGCATGCACACCATCATCAGGTAAAGCCCCTGCTGTGGCTCCTGGGGTGGGATGGGGCTCAGCTGCTGCTAGGATGGGCTGGCCTGTCTTTGGGCTTCCCAATCCCACTTCTGCCTGTCCGTATGGCATGGAGACACAAGACAGGGCAGACAGTTGTGGCCCGTGCATAGAGGAGCTGTGCAGTTACTGCTCAGTGGTCTTGTCAAGAATTTCTCTGCTTTTTACCTTAAAACAGACACCACAGTTTCAGGCTCAGATGGTACAAACAAGAACCAGGAAGGGGCAGGGATTGCTAGACCTCTGCCAGCATCTCCTGGGACACATCTTGGTCCAGGGCTGACGTTGCCTTTCCCTCCCCTCTAGAAACAAGGAGACCAGCAGAGACGAGTTCATTTTCTACTCCAAGAGGTTGATGCGGTTGCTGATTGAGCATGCACTCTCCCTGCTCCCGTTCCAGGTGGGTTCAAGGCTGTAGATGCTGGGTTTCCTCTTTGATTCCTAACCCTCAACTGCTGGGGAGCCAGGACAGTCCTGGTGCTGCGCCTCCAACCTTCCCCATGGATCAGTCCTTTTAACCCTCAGATTAAAAAGCACCAGGACTCCCCAAGGCCATGGAGCAATTCTGTGGCCCTGGGTAACAGCTCTTTGTCCAGCCTTGGTGTATAAGGGTCCAGCCCCTATGGCTGGCTGACCCCAGGGCTCCTATGAGAGCCATCTCAGAGCCCCTGGTAACCCTTCTCACATGTTTTTTGTAGAGTTGCACAGTCCAGACCCCTCAGGGACACGACTACGAAGGAAGGACATACAGTGGGAAGCAAGTAAGTAGAAGCCAAAGCACAACTGAGACCTGCCCTTGGCGGTCTGGAAGCCATGGCTGGGTTTGGTGCCTGCTGTCATGAGTATGACACCCTGTACCATCAGAAAGGCAGGTTGGTGACAAAGGGTGCCACCAGCAATGTCACTGGGCCGCTCATGCCCTGTCCCAGAGTGGCAGCCTGGACTGGGAGTAGCACATCTTGGAAGGGATGTGCTTTTGGGTTACCCATTAGAGTCCCCACTGCTGAGACCTGGTGTGGGGTGGTGGCAGCTCCTACACCATGCACCCACCCTGGCCATGTGCTGCAGATCACTGGGGTGTCCATCCTGCGGGCGGGGGAGACCATGGAGCCGGCGCTGCGCGCGGTGTGCACGGACGTCCGCATCGGCACCATCCTCATCCAGACCAACTGCAACACTGGCGAGCCCGAGGTAAAGCTGGGGCTGCTGAGGACATCTCCTGCTGTTAACGTGGGGACATGGCTCAGGTGTTTACTGACAGCTCTTCAGGGAGACAGGAGTTGGTCTTGGCAGGGGTTGAGTGCTTTGAAAGCTGCTCAAGTGGGCTTTGCCAGCGGGCTTGTGCATGCAGGGGCTGGTTTGCTGGCTCCAAGCTGACAGGAATAGAGAGGCAGGAGGGATCCTTCACCCCTCAAAGAGAAAGGTTTGGGTTGCTCCATTTAGCCTGGAGAAAAGGAGACTCAGAGGTGACCTTATCACTTTCTACAACTTCTTGAAAGGTGGTTGTAGTGAGGTGGGGGTTGGTCTCTTTTTCCAGGCAACAACTGACAGAACAAGAGGACACAGTCTTAAGTTGCGCCAAGGGAAATATAGGTTGGATATTAGTAGAAAGTTTTTTACAGAAAGAGTGATAAAATATTGGAATGGTCTACCCAGGGAGGTGGTGGAATCACCATCCCTGGACGTGTTTAAAAAGAGATTGGATGTGGCTCTCAGTGCCTTGGTTTAGTTTAGTTGAGGTGTTGGGACAGAGGTTGGACTCAATGATCTTGAAGGTCTCTTCCAACCTGGTGATTCTGTGATTCATTTGCCTACAGCCTCTAAGCTACTCTGTGTTTCCTCCACCCAGCTCCACTACCTGCGGCTGCCAAAGGACATCAGCGAAGACCACGTCATCCTGATGGACTGCACGGTGTCCACGGGTGCTGCAGCCATGATGGCAGTGAGGGTGCTGCTGGTATGGACAGTGTTGGGCAGGGGTTTGGCTCTGGGGCAACCTGAAAAGCACCAGCCACAGCCATGCTGGGGGGGGTGTGCTTGGAACGGGCTCCTCTGCAGGAAGGAGGGTGTCAGGGCACACAACACAGGCTGGGGTTACTCACCCTGAGCTATCGCTGTGCATTTCCTGTAGGATCATGATGTCCCAGAGGACAAGATCTTCCTGCTCTCCCTGCTCATGGCAGAAATGGGTGTCCACTCGGTGGCCTATGCATTCCCCCGGGTGAAGATCATCACCACGGCTGTGGACAAGAAGGTGAATGACCTCTTCCGGATAATCCCCGGCATTGGTGAGTGTCTTGGTCGGAGTGACTTGTGGTGAGGGGATTTTGATGGGGGAGGACATGAAGCCCTGGTTGTCAGCAGCAGTTTAGGTCTGGCCTTACATTACCCAGAACCCCACTGCCCCTGCTGCCAGCTAGATGTCTGATCACCATGCTGGCAGCATGGCAGCCATCACCTCGTAAGCAACAGGAGCCATTCCACGTGCCATGAGCCTCCTCCAGCTCCAGGCAGAGAAGTCAGGCTGGGACAGCTGGAGCAGCCCTGTACCCACCTCCTTCCCAAAGCTGCCACCTTCCACAAATTCACCCAAAATAAGCTCACTGTGTTCCTCTGTCCTCACCTCTACTGTGCCAGGAAACACCTTCCACGGGGTGCTAAACCAGCCTACAGGCTGCTCCAGTTTTGCTGCCACTCAAGTTTTCCTGCTGTTCAAGCTGTCAGATAAACTTGCTCTGGTCCCCTTGCCTGCTGTGATGAGGACAGGCAGGAGGATGGGTCCCAAGGCTCCCACAGTGCTGCACTCTGACTCTGTCTCTCCCCACAGGGAATTTTGGTGATCGGTACTTTGGGACGGACGCTCCTCCTGACTGGAGTGATGATGAGGATGCTCTTAGCACTTAGCTGGATATGGAGGTGCCACTGGCACCAGGCAGCTTCAGCACCGCACCTTAACCCCTCTGTCCAGTGCAGATTTCTCCTTCCTCTCACCAAGCATAGATATTTTTTTCAAATCTTACATCGGAGATCTAGGTCATATTTTTTCAGAGAAACATAAATCCTAGTTTGACTTTATGGACAGTCGCGTGTCCCAGCATAGAGCGGAGTTAATTTATTTTAATTTAAATATTTGCCTATATAACTTATTGGAGATATTTTATAAAGGACAATAATAAATTTTTTCTCTGGTTTTCTTGAACGGAGCCATTTTTGTTACTTCCCGTGGGTGCCTAGAAGTATTCGTGACCCTTCAAGACTAATTCCAGGGAGGGGAGGTGCCATAAGCAGTGGTGGGAGGTCAAGAATACCACACCCTCAATCCAAATGAAGACTTGGTGCCAGAGTCAAGGCAGTTCCTCCTGTCTGAATGGAAACCAAAGCTATTACAGAATGTCCAAAGGCGCTACACGAGGATGATGAAGGATCTGGAAGGAAAGCCATATGAGGAGCAGTTGAGGTCACTTGATTTGTTCAGCCTCGAGGAGACTGAGAGGAGAAACTATCGGGGTCTGCAGCTTCCTCCTGAGGGAGGTGGAAGGGCAGGTACTGATCTCTGTGCATGATCAGGGACAGGACCTGAGGGAACATATGAAGTTGTGTCAGGGGATGTTTTATGTTGGATATCAGGAAAAGATTCTTCCCCCAGAGGGTGGTGGGGCGCTAAAACAAGCTCCCCAGGGCAGTGATCACAGTCCCACGGCTGCCAGAGCTCAAGGAACATTTGGACAGCACTCTCAGGCACATGGTGGGATTGTTGGGGTGTCCTATGCAGGGCCAGGAGTTGGGTTCAATTTCCCTTGTGGGTCTCTTCTAACTGAGGAGATTGTATGATTCGATGAGGTTCAGCACGGATCATATCACACCTCAGATGAAGAGGCACCGAGTGCCTGTTCTGCATTCAGCAGCCAAAGTGAAACAGAACTCACCCAACCCCAGCTCTTGCTGAATCAGAGCTGCTCGAGACACGAGGAGCAGGTTCTGTGTCTGTCCCAGGACACGGTGACAGAGCAGGGTGACCTCGGTGGAAGGGGAGCCAGCCCCACATGAGGGGGATTCAGCCAGAGGAGGCTGTGACCTCCAGGGCTGAACATGAGCATTTTCCTTTCCTGCAGGATTCCAAGTACCAACCCAACACCTGTGTGCAGGAGATAAACATCCCAAGAGGAGCAAACCTTCATCTGGGCATTCCTGGCCTGGAGCCAGCTCCTGAGGGTTCAGGCAAGGCAAGCAGGTGATGCTGGCAGCACGGGATTGGGAGGAGGATGCTCTGCCAAGCCCTCACCAAAATGGAGAGTCACCTGGTGATCACTCAGTGTGGGCTTGGGTGTGACAAGCCCAAAATAACCGCCACTGCTCTGCAGCATATCGTGCAAATTCTCAACTAGATTTAAGAGAAAACACACACCCGAGTTCCTGCCAGCACTCGGTGAAAGAAGGAGCCCTCCACTGAAAGCCACGCTCAGAGCCAACACTGACACTTGATTAGTGTCTGCTAAAAATAGTTCCCTGTGTGGGTGGAAGAAGAGCTCATGAGCACAAACACGGGAGGACAGGCAGGCATGGGGGGTTTGGGCTGGAGCAGCAGGTCAGCCAGCTGTGGGTCACTGGGTCCATGGAAGAGCATGACATGGACAGGGACACCTTCCACTGGTCCAGGCTGCTCTGAGCCCCATCCAGCTTGGCCTTGAACACTTCCAGCGATGGAGTATCCCCACGTCACTTACTCTGGGGGGCAAAGCACCTCCTCTCCCCCAGCACTGTCTGTCTCTGCTGCCTTCAGGTAACATGCGACAAGTAACATGCAAGAGGAAACAATTGTGCCAGGGGAGGTTTAAAATGGATATTAAGGAAAATATCTTCCCTGAAAGGATGCTCAGACATTGTAACAGGCAGCCCAGGGCAGTGGTGGAATTGCCGTTTTTCCTTAGCAGATCCCTCTTTTGCCTCAGATCTACACTTTTCCCAATGGAGCCATATTTTCACTCTGATCTGCACTATCCAGTCTGTCTGAATTCAAGAAGGGCTTGGATAAAGCTCTCAGGCACACGATGTGACTTTGCGTCCTGTGCATGGCCAGGAGTTGGACTCCATGATCCTGATGGGATCCCTTGCAATTCAGCACATTCTGTGATTATTTTGCTTCAGCAAACCTGTGCCCATTCCAGCAGCTCCCACAGGGCGGCTGCTCCCATCACTGGCAAACATGGAGCCATCCCCTCCCTTCCCACCTGTGGGCTGCTCCTGCCACTGGGATAGATGGAGCCATCTCCTCCCACACGGCTCCTGCTTGAGGCAGCCATGGCTGATTCATCCCCAGCCGCTATTTCTGGCGCCTTCCCCCCTCACCGCCGCCATTGCCCTCACGCCGCGGCGCCATCTTGGATCCCTCACCCTTGCTGTCAGCCCGCCACGTTCCTCTCCCTCACGCCGCCATTGCCAGCACCATCAGACCAAATTTAGTTTCAGGACTGCGAGACAGAGTTTATTTTGTTTGTGACAAACTGCTGGTAGCAAATGCCACGTCGGAAACACTGCGTGGGCGGCAGGCGTCTCCCTCCCTCCCTCCCCTCTGCCTGTGCCTCGCTGCCCCCCCAGCCGAGGCTTTGAGGCCGTGCTGGCCATGGGCTGTGGTGGTGGAACACAATTAAACCACTCTTTTCTTGCCCAGATATCGATATGAGGCTTTCTGAGCAGTCCTGGCCATGAGGCTGAGTCACAGCAGGGTGGGGGATGCAGCAGGTCTCTTCACCAGCCCAAACCACCGCGCCAGGGTCACACCGTGTTTTCGAGCTGAAAAAAAGACAAAAGTGGCGGGTTTTGAACGTGGCTGAGCCCAGCGCTGTGCAGACCCTGACAAGGACAGGCACTGCTCCAGTTTCCACATGCTGTTGACCAGCTCAGCCAGGAGCATGTGGCACACAGGGACACCATGACAACCCTCCATAATGCCTCCTCCATCAAGGGCTGAAGAAGAAAAAAATCCTTTCTTTCTCCTTGCAAACCACACATCCTGGTTTCTCATTAAAACAGACAAAAAAACCACCCCAAAATATTTGACTTATAGCTATCACAAGGTGCCTGTGGGCTCAGCTGCAGCCCCCAGCTGTCTCTGGGATTCCACCACCCAAGGCAGGACCCCCACTTCTTGCAGTGTCTTCATCCTGCTGCCACCATCACAACGCCAAATCCCCTATGTGGGATGCCTGCACTCAGCAGCACCTGCAGCCCCCCACCATCTTTGGGGTCCCACTGCCCATGGCAGGACCACCAGGACCAGCTGTGCTTCACTTCCTGCCTGGCATCCAGAGTGACCCAAACCCCCACTGGTCTGCCCCTTGGCAGAGCCTCTTGAGCACCGTCCCCTCATCACTAAAAATAGATCCGAGCGGTTAAAATAAAAAAAAATTTAAAAAAAAAAAAAAAGAAAGCCAACAGAAAAAAAAAAAACAACAGAAAAAGAAGGTGAACAATATCTGCTTGACCATCAAAGAGCAACCACAGTCATTTCGAGGCAGGAACACCTGAGATGAGGACTTTCAGGTTGTGTTTTCTCTTTCTGCAGCAGATGGGCTCTGTTTTCTCTGAAAACGATGAAATCTCTCCTTGCCTGAGGTAATGGCATACGGAGCTCCAGCACTGGGGCTGCCCCTCTTGTAGGCTTTGTGGGGCTGGAAAGGAGCCAGGGGAAAAATGGGTCAGAAGACAAATTCATTTTCCTTTTGAACTTGTTACCTGCTTGATTCCTATTTGTACAGAAAGACACAGATCTTGTGGGCTGAAACGTGTGCTGGCCGCAGTACTCATCAGAGAACTTGGCAATTCATTGCAGGAGTGGGCTGTGCTGTCAAGGTCACCTCCTGGCCTGGGTCTGGGTGAGCAGTGTCTCATAGCTCTCCAGACCTGGCATGTCCAGCCCACTGCTCTGCAGGGCACAATCTTGGCAAATTGTTTAAAAACTTGCTGAATTTCCATGTATTATAAACAAGGAGATTTGTTGGGGCTGCTTCAAACACTCTGCTCTGCTAGCAGAGGCGGGTTTTCAGAAGTCAGTATTGAAACGGTGGTGGAAAATGGGGTATTTTGAAGCCGTTGAATGAGCAGAGCTGTGCCAGTATATCCGACAGGCCACGCTTGAAGGTGTTTGCCTGGTGCCACTGGAAACTTTTTCAACAGCACCTTAATTCAAACTCATCTGAGCCATCTGCTGCTTAGAGTGACCCTTGGCCAAGCTCACTCACCACAGAGGCATCTAGAAACATCAGAGATATTTAAAAGACTTTATTTGGCTTCAGTACCTTAGAGCCATGGCATGAGATGAGAGGACAAGTGAGAATGGCTCCAAACTGACAGAGGACAGGGTTAGATTGGACATTGGGAAGAAATTCCTCCTTGTCAGAGTGGCAAACCCTGGCACAGGTTGCCCAGAGAAGCTGTGGCTGCCCCATCTCTGGAAGGGTCCAAGGCCAGGTTGGACAGGGCTTGGAGCAACCTGGTCTAGTGGAAAGTGAATGAACTGCTCATTGCAGTGAATTTTCAGTTTACGTTTGTTGAATCATAGAATCCTACGAAGAGTTGGAAGGGACTTTAAAGCTCATCTCATTCCAGCCATGGGGTGTTCCCCTCCAGACCAAGAGGCACCTGCTCCAGATGGGCCTGGATGCTCTGACAGGTTCCATATTTTCACATCAGACAGTTTTCCTCCTTTCCCTTTGCCCTCCTCTGTTCTACAGCCAAAACGCTCCTCTGCACACACTGAGGATAATTGAAAGGTTGAAATAAATTTCTCTCCTCCAGATCTTCTCTCCTCTCTGGGTTTTGCATCGCTGGAGGATCCGCTGGCTGAAACAGAGTGAAGGGGGATGGAGAAAACCCCACAGCCTCTGCTCAGAGCAGGACAGAGCTTTGTCTTGTGGCTCATTCAGTGAGGCAGCATTTGGGAGACATTTTTTGGGGTGGGGGTGGGAAGGAGGATTTTCTTGTTGAACTGAGGTGCAGGACCTCTGTATCCCCTTGGGGACAGGGAGGGGGAACCCAGAGCAGCTGGACTGGCGGATGGTCTGCAGTTCCCACAGCCAGGGCATCCCCTCTCACTTCTGGCTCTACCTAACAGCACTTTCTGATTTTCAAAAGAGTCAAGGGAACCACTAAAACACAGAAATGTGTCAGGGTTTCATTTTTTGCCTCACTTCTCTCCGCCGCCCTGCCTGTCCAGCGTGTAATGGAAATTTTACCGCAGCCTCTCGTTGAGCAAACAGGAAGCCAGCAGAGAGCGTGGCAGCTCGCTGTGGCCCAGCTCAGCTCAGCTGGGTGACAAGAAAGGCCATAAAAGCCAGCCTGGGGGTGGCAGGAGGAGGAGAGCGGGCCAGAGGGGCCAGGGCTGGCAGCAGTGCAAGGGAGCTGGTCCTGGGTTCACAGGTAAGGCAGGCACTGCTCTGCACCTTCTATTTCTTCCTTCTGCAAATGATCCCTGATTATTTTTGGAAGTATTTTCCACTGTTTTTCTTGGGGCCAATTGAGAGGGTTCTGCCATACTTTATTCTCTGTACCAAACCTACTAAAATTTCACCTTGCTTAGAAAAACTAATTTGATTTGGCTTTTTCTTCTTCTTTTCCTACTTTGCAAGCCCATAATACAAACCTTAAAATCTCCCAAAGCTGCTCAGATTTCCAATGGAGGTTTTGGACTGGGCAGTGGTTCCGCAGTTCCCTTGCTCCTGTCAGAAAAATTTTCCTTCCTTTTCTCTGGAGGGAATCCAGAGTCCCTCCATTGAATAGTCTTGGCTCTGTGTGGAGTACTCAGAGCTGGATCTGGCTCAGTCCCCACTGCAGAAGTGGGAGGGTGTTTGGACCCAAACAAAGTAAGAAACACAGAAAGGGGCTGAAAACAGATCACAGGTTCCTTTTGCTGTGCCTTTTGTGACAGCTTTCCAGGCTCGCTTACTTCTTGTATAGAGCTTGTCAGTGCCTAACTGGGAAAACCCTTCCCTTCAATTTTGTACTAAGTTCTTTCATTTTGATTAATAAGCTTTTAACATTCATTTTTCCTTCAACTCCCTGAAAGGAGGGTGTAGCCAGGTGGTGTTGGTCTCTTCTCCCAGGTAACAAGTGACAGGATGAGAGGAAACAGCCTCAAAATGCAGCAGGGAAGGGTTTATGTTGCATATTAGGGAAAATTTCTTTACTGAAGGAATTGTCCAGCACTGGAAGAGGCTTCCCAGGGCAGTAGTGGGGTCACCATTACTGGAGGGATTTAAAAGAAGTGTGGATGTGGCACTCGGGGACACGGTTTGGTGATGGGCTTGGCCTTGCTGAGGGACTGGTTGGACTTGGTGATCTTTGAGGGCTTTTCCAACCCAAATGGTTCAGTGATTCCATGATTCCCTGGGAGCATGCAGGGCAATGTGAGGAGGTTTCAGTGGATCCCACAGATAAACCCACCATAGAAACAGAGCCAAGGAGCTGCTTCTTTGTTGTCTCCTCCAAATTCTGCTGAGGCTGGGAGATCTGGTGTGAGGCACAGGGCACATGGCAGGGGGCTCGGCAGCTGCCCCAGCGAGGGGCACCTCGAGGACTGTCTAACCTGAGAATGGTGAAACATCAAGGTCAATCTCAGGTTCGTCAGCCCATGAGATGCCTTCTCCAGAGCAGGATGGGCAGCACCAGCCCCCACCAGCCCCATGGCCACCTCCAGCAGCACATGGGGAAGCACGGCAGGGAGCAGGGGGCCACCAGAGCCTCGTCTGCACCCTGGCACGGCTGTTTGTGAGTGTGGGAAGGACCAGAGTGGGTGTCAGCCCCCAAGGAGCAAAAGGAGGAAAGTGGCTGGCAAATCCCACCCTTTCCTCAGGAGAAGCTGCTGGAAGCTCGGCCCCACATTTGTGCTGAAGTTGCCACGGTCGGCGATGCAGCAGCAGCCACGTGTGAGCTGCTGCTCATGTGACAGGAGGCTCCGAGGAACAAAAGTACCTAATTAGGAACCTCTCCGACTCCCACCCGGATCTGTGCCTCTGTGTGCAGTGAGCGCAGCCCAGGGGTGAGTTTGGCATCCCTGAAAGCATCATTAACACGTCGCTCCTCACATTCCTGACTAGAGGAGGAGAGAGTGACAGCCCTGAAAGTGACGATAATGAATCCCCAGGCAGTGCACGGTGCCCGTCAGTGCTGGATGTGTCAGTAATTTATGAAGGAAGCAGGAAAAGAAAGGTATTCTTGATTTTTCAAGTTCAACTTCCTAAATAAAACACAAGCCTAAGATACACTTGTCAGAATCACTGTCTTTCCTACAATTAAATGACTAATCCTAAAGATAAACGGCCTAAAACGTTACCAGCCCCGGTGCAGGCCACGGGGGCAAGGAGTGAACTGAGCTCCTCTCTCTGTGCCTGCTCCCAGCCAAGGCAGTGGCAGTGCAGGAGCAGCAATCCCTGCCCAGGGCCATGGGCTCACTCCTCTGAGCCAAGGTGGCCCCCAAAGCCCCCTGAGTGCTGCCCTGGCCATCAGCCCCTCCAGCTGCACCTCTGCTGCATCCCCTGGCCCCTTCAAGTGCTGTTTCTGAAAAGCAGCCCCAGGAGATGGGGTAGAAGGGGTTTTTCAGAGAGAGCCGAGCCCCACGTGCAGGGGAGCAGCCAAAATCGCTGATCTGGACCCACTGGACCCACCAAGTGGTGGCACGATTTCAAGAAGATTTAAAACCATGCTGGGAGCCCCCATGAGCAGCCAGGCAGCACAGGGAGGCAGCTGCATTCCCCGTGCTGGGCTCCAGTCCCTGGTGGAGCTGGTTTCGTCTCCTCATGGGATTTTGGGGTCACATTTGCCCTCAGCCCCCAGCAGGCGTGGGGATGTCCTGGGAGCTGCAGGCAGCGCTCCTGGCAGTGCAGCAAGGCCAGGCTCAGCACGGGTATCGGGGTAGGGGACAGCATGGGGTCAGGCATGGGTGACAGAGAGAAAAGCAGGCTCAGGTGGAGCACTGGAAATGAGAGTGGATCTCGATTATTCAGTGAAGAAAAGGACTTTAAAAGCTCACAAAGCCAGCAGGAGGCAGCTGCTTCCCCTTCCTGCCTACCCAGTGCTTGCTCTGCTGCTGCTGGGAGTTATTCTGCAGCTGGGGAGCTCGGGGCCCCCCCCCGGCTTTCCACCCCCACAGATCTCTTGAGCCCTTTCCAGTGACCCTCAGAACTCTGCAGAGCCCTTGCTTTTTATGTGGCTCTTGCCATGGAGGAGGATGGGGGTGGTTCTTGCCATTTATCCAAGTTCTACCTAATGTGGGCTGGTTCGCTTTTTCCCCTTCTCTTAAGTTTGTTCCTCAGGAGGGATTTTTAATTTTAGAGACAGCTGTGCTTCTGCAAGGTGAAGGAAGTAATTGCTGAGCTCTGAGGGCCAGACAAAGGAGGGTCCAGCAGGGAGAGAGGGAAAGGCAAATGAATTCCTCTCATGGCTCCCTTGGATCCCGGGATGCACCCCCAGCTGTGTGTCTGTGCTAGGAACAGGCCAGGAGAAGAACACACCTCTGAGCTGTGTCAGAGGGGAAAAACTGTTCTCCAGAAGAGAATTTTGCTTCCGCAGTGAAGTTTTCATCTGTGTGATAGCAGGAGAGGGATCACTGGGAGGAGCCGGGGAGCAGCCGGAGCTGCCTTCACCAAACAACTGCCGAAGGAGCCATCGGGAAAAGTTTCCCTGCGACGTGAAAGGCTGCAGAGCTCAGGGCCGAGCCCGCACCCACGCGTGTGCCCCGCTGTGCCCTCTGCCATGGCCGAGAGGATCGGGGGGGCTCCCCGGGGGCCCAGGGAAACACCTCCCGGCCAGCGTGGGAGCGTGGGGCTCGCTGGCTGCTCCTGCTGCACCGACAGATCTGTCGTGCACATGCATGAACTCACACACCTGTCACAGCCCCCCAGCTCCCTGTCACCTCCCGAACCCCCAAACACAAATCATTTGTGCCCGCTTGCTTACACACCCCTGAACACCCCACACAGCCCCACGCCCCCAAAACTCTTCCCCTCCTTTACCCCGCGTACCCCCGGACCCACATTCCCTATATCCCCCTCCCAGACTCTGTCCCTCCGCACACCCCCATGGTCCCCCAGACTCCCACCCGCCACGTGTTCCCCAGCCTGTCCCCACCCTGTCCCCTGTCCCCCCGCCGCTCCCCCCGTTCAGCACCGCGGACAGATCCCGGCCCCGCTCCCATCACGTGGCTCCCCCCGCCGCTATAAAGCGCGGGGCGCGGGCGGCGCGGAGCGGCGCGTCCTGCGGGAGGAGCGGAACGGAGCGGAACGGAGCGGAGCGAGCGCAGCGCCGGAGAGCGGTGAGACAGGGACCGGGACAGCCACAGCCACCGCCAGCCCCGGGAGCCCCGGCGTGACTGGTCCTGGGGAGAGGAGGGTCCTATCCCGGGGTCGGGGGTGTCCCCCCGCGGGAGGTCCCAGGTCCTGGAGGGTCCCGTCCCGTCCCAGCTGCCGAGGGTGTCCCATGGCCGGGGGTGTCGGGTCCCCGGGGATGTCGCGTTCCCGAGTGGGGGATCCCAGCCCGAGGGGGGGGGTCCCCATTCCCAGAAGGGTCCTGTCCCAGGGACGGGGGGTGGGATTCCCATGGGCAGGGGTGGGAATCTCATCCCGGGGGGCTTCATCTCCAGGAAGTGTCATCCCTGGGAAGGGGATCCCCAACGGGGTGAAGCCCCTCGAGTGAGCCCTGACCGCAGCCGGGGGGATGTGGGGGTCGGGGGTGGGGGATGCTGTCCTTGCAGGCTTCTGGCCCCGGAGTGGCTGCGATGCGGGTCAGGATGATTTCAGCTGCCTCCGTCCTCGTCCTGCTCTTCCTGCCCTCGGAGACTTGCTCCCCCCCTGCAGTGGCCCCGGGGTCCGTCCCGCAGGCTGACCCTGGCCCCCCCAGCTCACCTGGGAGCCGTGGATGGGAGCCCCCAGACCCCCGGTCCCTGCCACGGATCCCCTGCCCCAAAGACTGTGCCAGTTCCATGGGGCAGAGCCCACCCCGGCCCCCCGAGCCCGGCGGGCGCTGCAAACCGGCAAGAGGCGAGACGGAAAACCCAACTCGTTGGATCTCACCTTCCACCTCCTGCGCGAGTTTCTGGAAATGTCCCGGGAGGAGAGACTGGCCCAGAAGGCGCTCAGCAATAAGCTCTTGCTGCAGAGTATAGGAAAATGAGGGAGAGTCGTTGGAGGTGGGGGAATGAAGGAAACCGACCCCGTAACAAGACACCACGGCAGAGCGGAGATCGAGGGGGATGCTGCGGGCTGCAGCCGTGCCCAGGGAGCGCCCACCTTGCCTGGCAGTGTTCTTGTCACTGCGTCCCACGTGTCACTGTTGTGCATTAAAGTCACACTCGTACCTGCCCTGCTGCTGGTGTGCTCTTGTGCTTCCCCACTGCCATAAACCTGTGGATCCGAACGAGGTCGCCCCAAAAACACCAGTGCAATCCCAGATGCTTCCTTGGGTGAAAAGCATCAGCGTAAAGAACTCTGAATGAAGCAGGTAGTGCCACCCCGGCTGGAAGCTGCACCCTGATATCCAGCCAGGGCTTCTCCAGGATCCCTGTGAATTGCTCCAAAAGCTGCTGCTTCCCAACTTTGCAGCAAGTCTGCACCTTTTTGTGTCACTGCTGGGGATTTGGGACAAGGTTTAGTGAAACCTGAGCTTGGCTGTTCTTGGAGGAAGATGAGCATCCATGTAAAATGTTGGCAGCAAGAGCACTGCAGTCCCCCAGAGAGTCCTGGCCCATCCCTCCCCAAGCTGTGTCCTCTCTGGGGCACAGGCCCCCCTCACCTCAATCCCTGTGATTCTGCAATCACAGCCCTGTGCTGAGAGCAGCCATTCCCACCCTAAGCTGTGCAGATTCCACTGCCAGGTTTGATGGGGCTGAATGGGGTTTGGGAAGGCTCTCAGGCTCTGACAGGTGTGGTGGAAGGAGGAAAATTGTCCCAGGGCCCTGCACTCTGCAAACCAGGGAAGGGGTCAACATCCCTCTCCCAGCCAGCTCAGCCACCCCAGCCTTGGGTGATTGACTGGGGTGGGCACAGGGCTGGACAGGACCTCTGCCATCCTGGGGACATCAGAGAGGGGATAAGACTTGTGGGGTAGGGACAGAAGTCACAGTAAAGATCAGACCGTGCCAAGACAGGAGTGCAGGGAGGCTGTGAGGAACAGGAGCCTGAGTTGAGCAGCTTGGTCTTGGCTTTGAACCCAGTCTGGCCTGACCCTGCACCCCACCCCTGTCTCTCCGAGGAGCTGCTTTGCCCCAGCAGCTTTTGCTGTTGCCAGGGGAACGCGGGCCGTGGGCAGGGACACCTCCCTCTAGATCAGGTTGCTCAAAGCCCTGTTCAACCTGACAACCCCAAGCTGAAACACAATTTTGTGCTCACCTCCCATCAAATGCAGAACTCACCTTTCGAAACTGAACAATCCCAGGGAAGACATGGGGGTCAGAACAGCCGCTGGTGGCACCTGCAGCAGGGACAGCCCCACAGTCACCACGGGCCTGGGTAGAGAGATTTGTGCTGCCTTGGTCCCCACCCTGACTTGGATCAGGCTCGTAACCCCTTCAGCACATCTTCCACTCATTTTTGCTCTCCCCACCAGCAAACCCAGTGTCAATAACCTGAGTTTCTCCAGAAAAGGGTATTTTTACTGCAACAACCCCTGCTGCCCCACTCAGCTCTGCACACAATTCCCACTCCGTCCTGACAAATAAAATCTGCATTTACACCCCAAACACCTGCCAGGGCCCAGCATCACATGAAGATCTTTGGGCTGCAAGGCTCAAAACCAGCCTGGACCCCACGGTGAGTGCAGGAGGGACACCGGGAAGTGGCTACAGTTCCTGTCCCAGACAGCCTGCACCCAGTGCCCATCCCAGTGATGGGTGACCTCCCCCACCTCCCGCTTCCCAGCCAGCCCCACCCTGTCCCACAGCACCTCCCTCTTGTGCCGAGTTCCAGAGTGCAAATAAAGGAAGAAAAATCCGATGGGCATTTCTGCATTGAAAACATTTATTTTACAACAGTGGTTTTCCGATAACTTAGCAATCTTTATTTTAGTTTATATTCGGACATACAAGACACAAATTACCATGCTAAAACAGAAAATAATTCCTTCTGCCGTTGCTGCGGGTATGTACAGGAGCTCAGTAGTATCGAGTGTTACAATCCACGAAGTTCAGACAGCCACGTTTACTTACAGACAACTCAAAGTATGGTCCTTTAGTAACATAACAAAATAGATATATGTCTATATTATAATTGCTTCTCAGATGCATTTATACTTCGATTGTGGTGGGTTTGGTTGTTTTTTTTTTTTACTATTATTTTCTTTTTTAAAGATGGGCTCCCCCGGTAGCCCCCCCCCACCCGAGTTGAAGTGCAGTGCAAATGCAGACGCGTCTCTCCCGGCGTCCTCAGCTCCCTCTGGCTCCAAAAAGGGGCCAGGAAACCAAACCCCATGAGGAATTACACAGTTCAGGGCCTTGCTCACATGCAAAATGAACAGAAACCGCCTGGGATGTCAGCAGTGACACCAACCCACCCATCCACAGCCCAGCCCAGCAAGGCAGGCAGGGCTGGATGGGAGGGAGGAAGGAATGACAGCGATCGGCTCAGCATCCAGCAAGGAAACAGCGCGTTTGGAATTGGCAAACCTGGAGTTCATCGACCGTGATGGTCACAAACAGAACTTCAGCAGTGTCAGCAGCAGGAATCTCCCCAGTATTCCCCCATTTCTGTCACGAAGCAGGGACCCCTGGTGTGCTGCAGGCTGGGAACAGCCCCTGGCAGGAACAGCCTGAGGAGGAGGAGGGCGGTGGTGACTTTATCCAGCATGGCTGCAGGGGACATGGTGGGACTCACACGTGCATCAGCCACAGCCGTTGTGCCTTCACATGGATCACTGCCAGCTTCAGGTGTAGGAATTTCAGTAACTCCAAGTCCTAATGGAACCAACCTGCAAGAGGAGGGATGGTGCCCAGCAGTGCAAACAGCACCACACTGCTCATGTGGGAGCTCCCCGGGCAGGGTGTGGGGAGCAGGAGCTGCTTCTCCTCATCCTAGGACCCATTTATTTATACAATAGGCTCCTTCACCGTGTCCTCACCAGTCCCTCAACCCCACAGGTCGGGTTTGGGTTTTCCTGCAGCTGAAAGCAAAGAAGCACAACTGTGGCTACACAAAACTCACACCTTTCCCCTGTCTGGCTGAGTTCAGAGCACTATTTGGAGCCAAATCTCATGTTTTTACCACCAAAGAAAAACCCAAGGTGCACACCTGTTGTATAAATATATACATATGTGCATATATACATACATACACACACGTGATGCTGCAGCCCACACCCTCAGCACGGGGTGGACCTTGCTCTGTGAGCTCACCCAGCCCCACTCTGGGGAGTCCAATGTGGTGAAAACTAGGGAAAAACCCAAATCCATGTGTCCTACCACAGCTTCAGTGATGAGCACATTGACCACATCTAAACACCCCACGTGCCAGCTGCACAAGTTCCAGTCACTCCAGAGCTGCCCCTGTGCCCTCTGCCAGGTCTCCCTTCTCTCCTCCTAAGGAAAGCTGGAGCAGGCAGAGCCCAGTTCCAGCCAGAGGAGCTGGGACAAGGAGCAGCTCATGGAATTCAAGTAGATTGATAAATTTTTGGAATGGTTTGACAAGCAACCGCTCACAGACTGCAAGAGAACACCCACAGGGCTGGGAGAGGGAGCAGAGAAGACAACGGCACTCGGGAATGAACAGCCAGTTTATATAAGAGCTTCCTCTATACATATACATACATATATATATATAACCACCAGAAATTCCCAGCATCTATCCTTGTAACACCAAAATGAACTGTGCATGTAACATTGGCATAATGAAAGTTCGTCTTCCAGATTTCTGGCATTTGGCTTGTGCAAACATCAGACAGCCAGCTTCCCTCCCGCGGCTTCTCCTCGTAAAGGAAGTGTCTTCTCGGAAGAACACGGGAATTGCAGTCTTGCTGAGTCCCAGACAGTCCCAGAAAGCCTCCAAAGGCAGCTCGTGGAGGGGCCATGGATCTTGCGGGAGCTGAACACTGACACATTTCCTGCCACCTGGTGAGCTACTGGCTACGATTCTTTCAAGAGATTTTAAGCAGCTGTTGGTGCAATGAGACGCTACAAACTAGATGATCTCCACTAGAATACAGAGAAGCAGCACCAGATGCTGAAGCATGTGAAGTTTATATCAACCTGACACTATAAACTATAACTGAGGGGTTACGGTTCAGTGCTCCAAGATTAATGCATTTAAACACCATTCGGAATTACTGACACGAGGTGGGGGCAGCAAACTGCCCTGACCACCCTGCCAGAATGACCTGTTAAACATGATGCCAAGATACAGGTGCACTGGGTACAAAATCCTGCAGCATAAATTTTCTAAATTATCCAGAACTGGCAAAAAGATCAAAGGGCACCAGAGGAAGGGCACAAAGTAGTTGAGAGAAGAAGGTGCCTCTCTCAAGGCGCATGTGTGGTACAAACGCACTGGAACAGCCCCCCCAGAGTGCACCAGTGTCCCCCCACACCATTAAACTGCCTCACAAATGGGACAGGAATAGTTTTTCTGTCGGGCTCCTGCCCTGCTTATACCTGTGTGAGGTGTTTCCAGGCTGACAGGAAAGGTTTGGAGAGCTGCACTGCCCCAACCACAGCCCTGCTGCAGGACTGGGTGTTTCTGTGCCATGCCCAAGCCCTCCTCCTCAGTTCTGCCCCTCCAAACCTCCAAGAGCATCCCACTTTAAGAACACTAGGAGTGCTAATATCTAAAGCAGTTTAAAAAGATTACAAATCTAAAAAGAAGACTAAAAAGAGAACATGGCTCTAAAACGTCACTGCATGGGACCAGCAAAAACCGACACCCTATGGGACGCCACCGAGGTCTTACATAAATTTATATACAGATAAATATTTAAGAATTTCCTACAAAAATCACTAACAAAATGAGACTGGCATTTAAGGGGTGCAGTGCCCCTTCAGTACAGTGCGTTTAGGATGTTCCCATCCCCAGGGAGGATGGGCAGGACAGATCCAGCTCATCCTTTTCCAGCAGCTCCATGTGCCAGGAGGGACAGCTGGCACCTGAGCGCTCTTGGCAGCAGCTTTCCCTCCTCACCTAAGCTAGGAATGGCTCTCCATGCAACACAGGGATAAATCAGTATCCTGAACACCAATTCTCCAGCTGGGACTCACCCCCATGGAGCCACAAGTGCCAAGGAAATTGGTGCTGGAGAGGCTGGAGGAGCTGAATGGAGGCGGCCGAACGACTGGAATGGAGGACTCAGGCAACTTGTACAAATGATACAACTTCAAAGAAACAAATAAATAAATAAAATCCAAGCTCAAGTTTTAATTCTGGCAACATGCTGGACAGAGATGGACAGTGCTCAGGTTTGATTTTGGAGGGAAACATTCTGCACTAAGCCAGGTCAGGCTGCAGTGCTGGGACACTGCAGCTCCCCTTGCCAAAGCTCAGAACTCCTGTCTGAGCTTCTCTGCCAGATTTTAAACCATTATTCCCAATAGAACTTTGCATTTGCTAGGATTCTACTTGGCCATCAGGAAGTGCAACTCATGTTAGAGCCCAGGGTACTCTTGTACCTTCCCTCTGGAAGGGGAAAAATGGGCATTAATGTACTTATGTGCCATGACACGGTTTTGGCTTTAAAGAAGGAATGTTTAAATCACTTCCTTACATAGTTCAAGAAGAACTTCACTAACACACAACAATCCAAAACTCAGAGATTAGGCAGTAACATGGGCAAACTTGAAACAGCTTCAAAAAACATGAATATTCATCTAGAATTATGTTTTCCCATCATTCCCTGTAACTGAGATCTCAGCACAGCTTCCCTTGGAGCATCTAACATCACTCTGGCACGTAACAGACTCATTTCCTGCTCACACACCACCCACAGACAGAACCGACAGGAAAGCAGTCTCTCTCCAAACTCATCCCTTGCTAAGCAAAGAACTAGAACTGCAAACTTATCCTGGATGTCATCTTTCCCCACAGAAAACTGTTCTGCCTCTGGTCCTCACGTGCTGCCCACACTTCAGCTCCCTCGACAGGAGCCTGCAGAGCAATTCCAGGTATGTCACACACCTCCCTGGAGCCACAACTTCCACCAGCCTCTCTACTTCTGTGGGAACAGCAGAGAGGGTAAGAAATAACAGTATTATTCCAAATTAACAGTGACAACCACCCCCAGCACTGGGGGCAAAGCTGCTTTGTAGCAGAGCAACACTCAATAACCATCTCTGAGTTATCCACTGAGCTGAACACGGGAAGAGGGGATGAACAGTTCCCAGGGAACAGCCCCTTCCTCATTCACTGACTCTCTCTGATCAGCCATGCTCATTTACAAAGCCAAAAAACCTCAATACCTTTTTTTTTTTTAACCAAGAACACAATTTGCACAGGTACAGGCAATTTTAACCAGTGAATGTGGAGACAACAAAGCCTGCACATGTCCTAGCATATTCCAGAGTGCAATTCTACACCAAGAACATGCTTCAGGCAAAATCTACAGGACAGACAAAGGGATTTAAGCCTAAAAATGGCTTTTTGTTCCAAGGGGTCAAAGAAAGACATTAACTAAATAAGGACCTCAAACCAAATTATACACAAATGTCCCCAAGGCCATCCAAGTCAGGAAAGTTAAAAGAATCTTGCAGTAAACTGCCACATTTCAGGTCTGTAAAAGACTATAGGGAAAGAAGAAATTACTTACGGAGTGTGCTGCTGAAACTGAGCCATTAATTAAAAGTAACAGATTTTGGGGGGGAATTTTGAGGGTTGGATGTGGTACTAAAATCATGCTGATCCACAGCAAGCTCCCATGCAGGCAAATATGTGCTTGTACCAACAGTCACAGCAAAGTCTGGGTGTGCAAACACTCCTCACTGAGCACTGAGACTGTGGGGAGAACATGTTCTCCTACCCAGCACATTTAACATGGTTTCATGGCAGATTTCATGTGCTCCATCCTTGTTGCTCATGCAAAGACAGCAGGAAAATATATTCCTAATGGTTCTCTGAGTCCCTGCCCTTTCCTGGTGGTTTTTGTGCAGATCCATGGATCTTTACCCTGCTCCAAAGCACCCCCTGGAGCTGGTGAGGAAGGAGCAGAGACAGGGGCAAGGTGCCAACAGCCCCTCCACAGAAAGAGGGGAAAAACAAATCAGGGAGATGGGGGTACAAGGGGCAGTAGAGGCATGGTGATATAAAACCATAACGATTAAAATTAATGAGGCCATAATTACCCACTGGAAGTGCCAAGTGTGGGTTCTCTGGAGCTGTTCTAGATCTGACTCTGGATCACCTAGAGCAGGACTATTGACAGCAAAATACTCCAGCAATTCAGCAGCTGCCTAAAATGCCTTTTAAACAGTTAAACCTCAATAAACCACAGTTTCTAGAACAGAATTCTGACTTGATTTGGTTTCAAAATAGTACAGGAAACCTTTCAGTGGTTTCCACATAGTTGTTCCAAAGAAGAGAGAAACACTGGTGTAAACAAATCTAAATGCAAGACAATGTACAAATTATACAATATAAACACAAAGAAAGGTGGTGTGTTCTTAAAAATCCATTTAAGTACTCCACAATGATGTTCATGAGAAAATTAAAGGGTTAGTGTATTATAAAAGCTTCAAAAAAAGACATGTAATACCCCATTTACCTATTAAAATCTCAAATTATTAGAATAAATTTTTAAACACCAATGGTTTTTAAACATTTCTGCTGTTGCCTACTGTCTGCATTTTACTCATTTGCTCAGTGAGAGCCAGTTAACCAGTTTCACTTTAAGATTCTCATGCATTCAGAAACAAAGCTGCACTATTTGGTCTTTAGCATTACAGGAAAACAACAGAACTCAAATCAAAACAGAATTGTGCTTGGAGTTAAAATCCCACTGCCACCACCACAGAAGCCCATTCCCAGTTGGTTTTGGTTCCATTGTCACTGGAGATCGCCTCATACACAACGAGATGTTCAATTTAGTGTTCAAAGATTGGCAACTCTCCCTTTTTAGTTTTCAAGGTAGATTTATTTAAGCTGAAAACCAGCATTAGAGAGGACACCAGCTCTGCAGGACTGGCATTTTTTGGTTCTTGGCTTTGTAAACTTGCTTAGATAACAACGCAGGAATAGAAGGAGGAATGAAAGAACTGTTTTGTTGCACTCAAATGAAAATCCTCAACTTCTAAAGGTCTTCGACAGCTCAGCTGCTCAGCTGTACGGAAGAGCAGTGGCTTCTGTGACACTTTTTAAATCTCATTTTTAGGCCAGTACTGCTGCTTAAAATGCAGAATGTCTCCATCGCACTGATATTGTGACAACTCAATACGTTACACCACAGACATTTAACATAACTCCATACATGCTATAAAAAAAAAAAACAAACTGAAACAAAACAGGAGAAAAAACAAAAGAAAGGAAACAAATAAGACCGTAGCTAAACTGCTTTAAATACTGCATGCTACAGCACTTCACGTATCATCGAGATACGACACTGAAAGGTGACAAAAGGCTGAAGGGATTACAAAATATTTTCGGCAGGTTGGAAAGCTGCCTTCTTACTGTGGCAGAATTATTCCCCCTCCCCGTTCTCTACTTCTAATGTTCATGATTCTAGTGTTGAGTTGGCCATGTATTTTTTTTTTTAAATCCATTCTAATGACAGTGTTTCCTTAACTTAATTAAATCCATCAGTGTGGTAGCTGGGGTGAGAGTCAGCTGTGAGCTGGGTTGTCTCTGTGGCTGATGCTGGCTGTATCACAATAGGTGCGTCTGAGGCCTCTGAAAAGCGAAGACAAAAGGCTTAGCACACCAAGGAACAAACACAGTACTGTATGTTTTGGTAAGCACAAGTCACATCGCCCTACAACTCTCTGATAACATCATTTTACACTCCTCTAGGTGCATGATATTAATCCCCTGATTTTCAGTGTGCACGCATTCAACTCAGTTCTACATGTGCAGTGTTTATTACATTTCCTTCTTCCTGTAAAAGCAGCAGATCCTCACCCACCATGCAGCAGTGCCCATTAAAAATGTCATCAGAGCATACACAAGGCTCTGCAATATTTTAAATTATTGGTTTAATCCTACAGAAACAATATCAGAGCTACTAGGGTAGAAGTGTCAGTTCCTTTACACCTGACGTGGTTAACGCTGCCTTGACACCCCCACTTGGGTTACAAGAGCCCCTTTCTGCAACCCCACATAGCTGGTCCATATGTTACCCCAGGATGTGGAAGGAACCCAATGGTGGTCACTGCCTGCTCTGAAACTGATCCCACCAGTTCCAATAAGACCCTCTGGGAGTTTTTAGCAACTCTATCTCCAGTGTCAGCATCACCCGTGTAACTCTTGTGGCAAAAACATTCCCTGCTCATCATCCACACTCCAGGACCTGATTTCTCCTCAACCAGCTCACTGAGCACTCCAGCAGGGACTGATGCTCATCCTAGAGAGCTCACAGCATTTTCACCTACCCCTTTCATCTGACTGCAACTGTGCCTCCAAGTCCTCTGGAGAGACGTAGAATTCCTGCTCCTCGCCTTCGGGAGGCTTCGGTTTACACTTCCCACAGCAACAATTACAGCAGCAGCACAGACAGCAGCAGCAGTAGCAGCCTGTGATGAGCCCACAGAACACAAACAAGGCCTGCAGAGGACAGAAAACAGAAATTCTCTTAACCTGTGTCTACTGTGCCACGACCACAGAGTTTGTGAGACTTGTAAAACCACAGCAGAGCAGAGACAGAACTCTGCAGGAACAGCTTTGTACTCCATCACCGAGAAATACTTCAAATTATGTGCAAAAGTGGCCATGATTCTCCACATTTTACACTGAGGTGAATACTGCCAGCCTGGCTTGCTTGAGTAATTCCTACAAATTAAGTTAAATGGACTATTTTGCTGCATCTGGAAGAAGGTACAGGTCTAATAAGCACATCTGTACTAAAATCCAGGGGTACAACAGCTCAGGACAGGCTGTAATGTGCACAAATAACCCTGAAAAAGACTGAGCTGTACCAGCTGATGCACAGGCCATGATGTACCTAGAGCAGGGACTTGGAGCAGCCCAAGGCTGTGGGCATGGCTGAGGATTGATGCTCCCAGTATGAGAGCAAGGCAGCTCCAGGTGAGCCAGGTCTGCCAGGTGCTTATCACAGTGACAATGGGCTAAGTTAAAGTCTTCCTATAGATCACTGCAATTGTTTGAAAAAAAAAATTTACAGATAGCAAACCAACAGAGTGATACAATTATTATCTTCCTTAGGGGAATCAAGAGATGGAGGCCACACGGGCAAAGGGTAGAAAAATGGACCTGTGCAATAAAATGTAAGGAGATTTTCTCCTGAGTGAGCCCAAGTTCACAGTCTGGACTCATTCTGCAAAATTATTTACCAGATATTACCAGAGAATATCCCCCAAATCCTCATCTCTTCTACATCCACAAGAAGAGATCAAACCTCAATTAGTAACCCACGTCTTGCTTATTAGACCTGTATCACTGCAAGCTCCTAGAAAAATACTTTTGAACCCAAGATCACACACAATAAGGGAAGGTTAATTAACCCAGTGTCAGAAATTCAGCAATTTCCAAAGGTAAAACCGAGAACAGTCATCAAATGGAGCTCTCTAAGAGTTTCCAATACCAATCCAGAATAACTTCTGTGCCCTTTTATTTACCTTTGCCCACCAGCTGGACAGCACGAAGTATGTGTTCACATTTTCTTCACCAAACTGCTCTGCTACATAGAGCCCCAGAGACCCATACTTATCGTAAATGTTCCGCTTTGTGGCATCGGTCAATATTGCGTGGGCATTATTGATCTCTTTAAATTTTTCTGCTGCCTCTGGATTATCAGGGTTTTTATCAGGATGATATTTCAATGCCAGTTTCCTGCAGAAAGAAAAAAAGAGAATAAAAACTGGGGTTTGAGTTCCTGTTTTTTTGATTTGTTTTTTTTTCTAATTCCGTAGCCTGCCACTCAAGGGAGGCTTTCAAGTTCCAACTGTTTTCCTTCATCTGTGATTCAACTTCCCTGATGATTCTTTCTTAGATGATAATAAAAGGCTATAGCAATGTCTAGCTTAGTTCACAGGACTGACTTCAGACTGTTGGATTTGACCCTCGGAAACCCAATGGAAAAAAATAAGAGACGTCGAATAAAAATAGGTCTGGGTTTTTTTATCCTCAGCTCCAGCAATTTCCACCAGCAAGTTTTGCTCCTGCTACAGCAAAGACACACCACAAGTCTAAGGTATAGCACCAAAGAGTAAATAAAAGCAAATTGCCACAGCTGCTTGAAGAGTGTCTAAACTGCTGCTTCTGCCATGTCTGAGCACAAAAATAGAACAGACGATCACTTGTGGTTAATTCACCAATTCCTGTGCAGGAACAAAGTACTTTTCAGTTCAAGCTTTGCTAGAATAGAAAATACTTCTGAGTTTCGAGACATCAGGAAATCACAACGTACCTCCCCTAATCAGGCCAGATCTCTTACAACTAACAAAAAAACCAGATAAAGCATTGATAAATGTGCTGTTTCTCACATGGCCAGGCTATTTACAGACATCAGTAGAAATCACTGGCTAAACACCTCCTTATGAACAGAAAACATGTGTTACCAAGTAGAAAAATGACACGGAGCCATAACCTGGCAGTCCTTCCCCACCACTAAAGGTACTTGTCCTCCTACAGAAAATGACCACAAAGTCACGTATATGAGAAAGGCAGGAGGAGTCTGCAGACAATTACATGTCAGCTCTGCAGTGGGGAAATGTTTAGACAAACATAAAACAAAGATGTGTGCAAGCACTTGGATGTGCCTGCAAGTCTCTCAGAGCATTTCTAAGCCAGCCTGAGCGTGCCCTTGGGACACTTCACTGTGCATGGTGCTGCTCCAGCAAATCATGTCCACGGCTGCCACTTGTGCCCCAGCCTTAGGGAGGGCTCAAATAATCACAGGGAAGTTTTAGAGACCTGCAAAGGGCTTAGTCAGGCTGCAATAATTAAAAATTTTTATTTCCCATGTCCTACAGCTACACAAACCCCACAGCCACCAAGCCAGCAAAGGATTTTCAGACGGAACACGATGAAGGAGCAGCAGAGGAAACAAGGTGAGCTGAAGTTTGAGATAAGTGTGAAGCATAGGATCTCATGGGGTTGCTCCTCCAAAGGAGAAACTCTCAGTCCTTCCCCCAGTAAAGTAAAATTATTTTCTAGTTGCTTGAAGATAAACAATTCAAACTTCCACTTAAAGCTTCTAGGAAGATAAAGCTAATTTTTGAGAATCTGTCGACCTGGTTAATATCTAGACTTCACCATCAATATTTGCCATCAATATTAAAAATGTAACTTTGGAAGTGAGAAAGTTTTGGTAAAAGACTAAAGCAAGACGATTTTAACGAGTCATGGAAAGATGATGCTGACCCCTAGTGTAATCCAGAAACATTGCCACTGGTCACAGCAGCTACTGCACCCAAGCAGATTTATGGAGAATGTGGAAAGGGAAGATGTTACAGAACTCTTTTTTTTGTAGTTTTTATTTGTTTACTATGATGCCATTTCACATGTCCAACTCATGAAGAAAGAGATACAGAAAAAGATTGTCTTTTAAACTAATAACTCCATAAAGAAAAAGAAACTTTGAACAGAATTCTCAGAAAAAGTAAACATTGAATATTCTGTTTTCACCCTTATTTGTTTCTTAAAACTCTATCTCCCTGTGTCAGAAGTGGAAATGATGGACAGCAGGGCAGCTCTGCACATTTGTGGTCCCCCCACAGGCTACATAACAGGAGGGTTTAACTCTGATCACAGCTTTAAAATTCTGCTCAAATTTAGGCAAGGACCTTTCAGATGACACTGTGCATTTGAGAATTTAACTTACTAGATATAAGACAGAAAAATTTAAAGCCTAGGCATGTTTTCACACCCCGTTTTGCAAGAGGCAACCACGTTTTCACCTGTTTTTCCCACATATTTTTCTTGCGAAAGGTCTAAATAAACCAACTCAGGCTCTGACATAAATAGACCATTTGCTGAGCACTGAATTAAAGCTAATTGTGCTACTGGGACAGGTGTACAACTCGAAGCTTTACCTGTAAGACTTTTTGATATCATCTGAAGTGGCATTTTTGTCCAGCCCCAGCACGTGGTATAAGGACTCCCCAGAGGTCGACAGCGAGCGTTGCCTCTGATCTGCCATCTTGAGCTAACCTGAGCAGAGAACTGGCCCCTGCCAAAAAATAAAAATTAAGAAATGCTTAAACATAATACAAAACAGGCCTCCTTAACCAAATCATCCTTTAAAACTGTGTTTGCACATCAAGATTTTTACAAAACTTGCTTTGAAAAGGTTCTTTACACATGTGGAATGTAAAAAGTTATAAAATTCAGTGAGTTATCAGTGAAAACAATGGTAACACTGTTGGCACAACATCAGCCACCCTGAAACCCTTCTGTATGTACTCAACTCTTCTTTACAAAAACCCCAAATCAACAGCTGAGGTGCAGCTATAGCTACATACTGCATAACACATCTCTAAAGTCGCTTGTCCTTTCTTACTCTCAATATTAAAATAATTTATTTGTGATAATACGTATTAAAATAACATGACAACAGAGAAGTTGCAATTAAGTTGAGGCTACCTTTTTTCACCACACTGGCATAGGAGTAACTGACTTTACTTTTCTGTTTCAGAAATTACATTAAAAAATTCAAACAAACTTTTCCACCACTCCCAAACTCCAGTCCCCCATTTTATTACCAACAGCAGGTCAAACAGAATCCTTAGACAAAGCCAGTGTGACAAAGCCTGGGCATTCCACAAGGAAAGAGCGAATGTTTGCCCAGAGAGGAGACACCCTCTCTCATAATTCAAAGTTGTGGATCCAACATTTAACATTCTAGTTAAAATCATGCTACTTGAACATGGATTAACCTCCTGCTCCACATCCAAACGTGACAGACCCCAGAGGTGTCCCCTGTGCCATGCCAGGACCAGATCTGGTTATGTCCTCTCCCATCTTGAGGAGATCAGCTTTGCTGTTCTTTAGCTGCAGAACTGCAGCCAGGATGAGCATCCAAGAAAAGACTATTGGCTATTTTTGGATTATGCCATTACAATTAGCCCACACCAGATTATGCAGCCTTTGAAAAAGATATTTAAAGCACCAGACTTTTCTAATTTAACCCTATGTCTTATATAACAAAGTTAATAACTTCAGCTTTCACAAGGTTGGCTGAAAGCAACACCCTCAGCCCTCACCCCCTGCACTGCCTGGGTGGAGCTGTGACCACAACTCTGCTTCTCCCAACACATGGGAATTGTCACACCCACACAAGGGGGACCAAGTGATCAGGATGTGGACAGACACATCACCACTGTATTTTTCAGCTCAGACCCTGCTGTTGATTCTTTCCCTCACTTGGCCTGACTTTACATTCATTTAATACTGAGCATCAGGTCCAGTTGTTTTAACTGGAATACACCGGCTCAACCAGACTCTCATCTAATCTCCTTCGAGAAGCCTTTGCCAATTCTACCCAGTTTAATTTAAAGCTTCCTATAGGAAGCTATAAATTATTACTATTAATAATAAATAGTCCAAACTCTAATTCTCTGGCTAAAAATTCAAACTACACCCCAAATCTGGAAGGTGAATGTGTGGGTAGAGAAAATACTTTCTTCGCAAGGACATTGTTCAGTACCAAAAGCTTTCTGTATGGGAGGAAAATTACTGAGCACTGCAAGTCACAACACAAACAACTCATTTATTCAGGCATAATCTGATTCAGGGAAAGGAAAACCATATTTCAGGGAAGAAACCCCCATCCAGGCACACAGCAGACACCACCCCCTAGGTCAGCCTTTCCCAAAGGCAGCCTCCCAGCCCCCTCTGCCCCGGAGCTGAGGTCAAAGACTGATGATCCTGACGTGTCTCTGATAATCTACCTAATCACAGCAGCCTGCTCCACTGCTTCCCAGGCTCCCTGCTCAGCTCCTCCTGCTCTGTGCCCATCATCACTTCCTCCCACCCTCCCAGGAACCTCCCTGCAGCTCCAGCACAGCAGTGCCTGCCAGCAGCTCCCTGTCAAGGAGTGTCTGTCACTACTGCTCTTGGACAGGGACCTGAGAAGTCAGGAGGTGGGGAAGAAACATCCTGATTGGAATTTTACATGTTGATTTAGCCCTTCCAAAGAAGATATTGCTTCAAACAGGAGCTCCTAGGGCATTATGGACATTTTTGCTGGAAGCTGCAGCTCTGTTTAAGCACAACTAGCTTCCTGTAACATCAATCCAATGCGCCGTGGTGACAGATGCTGCAGATCACAGCCATACACCATGTTCTGCTTAGCAAAATCTGCACTGTCAAATTAGGGCCAATTTGTTTAATAAAAATGAATTCAGTTTGACCCAGGCAGTATCTATCAGTCTGCAGGAACAGGGATACAATTCCACACTGCTGCATCCTTAATTGCTTCCATCTGAACAGTGCTGGGGATCTGCAGTTTGGTGTAATGGGACGTTAGCATTTATTTCTCCAAACTGGTATGAAATGGATACATTGGCCTTGGCAGAAGAGTGGAGGACAAGGCAGTGATGGGAATTCATCTGGGAAGTTTTTACTTAACAGAGGAGCATTATTACTAGGAATGCAACCTTTGGCTTTTTAAATACGAAACTGACAATAAAGGTGCAAGTTATTTATTCCAAGTTTTCCTAAACTCGGGTATCATTTCTCCTGCTGTTTTCACACGTGGCTCTAATTCACAACCCTGAAAGCTGCCCTGTATTTTTAAAAACTGTTGTGTTCAGCAGCAACAAGCCATCTGCTGCCTTTTCTAACCAAGCAGGATGCCCTGAAGAGGTTTCTCTGGGAAGGCTCTGGAGAAAGGTAATCTCCTGGATTAACCAGCAGAGTGTTTAACTATCTGAGTACCACAATATCCTGCCTTAGCCAGCTCTACCACAACAGGCAGCTGCTTTCAGCAGCACCAGGTAAGTACATTTGCTAGCACCTCACTGAAAAGACTCAGATTAAACCTGACAGGTTACTTGTGGAAGTCAGCCTTAATGTTCTAAATACATCCACGGAAAATTCAACCTTAGAAACACTAATTTCCCTTTCAGCTTCCCAAAAGAATCCCATCGAGTTTCATTAAACTGGTGATACTTCAGTTTCTGCCAGGTCTGCTCACCCTCCTGGAGGTTGTATTTAACTCATTAAAATGGCAAAGTGTTATTACAGCCAAGACAAAAAAAATCAATAGTTCTCTGCCAGTTTAGGGAATTGAATACTCACAGAACATCCCAAAGAATGTCTGCACTGAAAAGGGTGACAGCAGATCTGCTGGCCAGAAGCAGGGAAGGAAGAATTAAACTCCATCTGATCCACTGCAAGATGCTGCAAAGAATTTCAGTGGAAGTTGGCAGTGAGGGGGATCATTTTTTCCATTAAAACATGATGAGCTGTGTGCCAGAATGGAGGGTGGAGGTACTGACACTGCTTACACAGACAGCAGGTGCTTGGGACAACTGAACCACCACTGTTGGAGCTAGGAAGAATTACCTTGAAGTAAAGGGATGGACAATTCCACAAAATTCCATGGACAATACCCACAATATGTTGGTGCTGTTAGCTTTGGGAAGCAGAGTAACAGCAGTACTTCTCAGCATTGAGTATTTGTTCAAGAACAAACCTCTGGAAACTGTAATCCTCAAATACCACTTTTCCCACTGTTTAAGTCACACAGGCACCTCAGTCCCTTGAATTTCCTGGCTGGAGGAAAGATAGCTCCATGAAGGAGTTGAGACTGTTCAGCTCCACTGACCAAAATCAAAAGGGACACAGAAAAACCAAACAGTGTTAGATTTAAAGATGCTACTACAGCAGAATGCTGGGGCACAATCTCCAGAATTCTAGTTTTCTCAATGCCTGTATATTCTTCAGTTTAAGTTCTAAAAATGAAATAAAATAATAAAATCACTCCCTGATTGCACATGCCAATGCACAGACCTGTACACAGGTGCTGTTCACAGCATTATAGTCAGAACTGTCTGCATACAATGTGGGGAATCTGGTTGGAAAGAGCTGCTACAGAAAGTGAAATCTTACTGTACAGGAGAAAATCCACCTCCTCCTGACACAGTGAATGACACACACTAGACACAGGATAATGGGATGTTATTAACCTTAATGGATATTGTTTGTAAAGGATTTTGGTTAAAACCAGTGCACAACAGCCTCCCAGCCTTCCAAAATATCACCAGTAACCTAGAGAATAGAGAAATCCCCAAAAAGGGAAAATAACAACCAGAAGGAATGACCCAGACAGACTCAGAGAAGTGCTGAGAGTGCTGGACAGGAGGAAGTTGCTGCTGTCCCAGCTCAGCCCAACCCTGCACCTGTCTGTAAAACAAAATACCAGGAATGCTGTTGAGCCCAATTACAGTTTTAAGAGCATATTAAAAGATGATTAAAGAGTCCAGCTTGAAAATTATGTTTTGCCAGCTCTTACAAAAATAATGTCTAGTTGATACTTTATTATACGATTTCAGGAAACACTCAAATATTTTAGGAAAGATTTGGATTCCACAAAGTATTGCTGCTAAGTGGTAAAATATAGTGTTGGTTAAAGTTAAGATTCCAGCTTTTCAAAGATTTCCAGGGCAGAAAATCAACTACAGGTATTAATCTAAAACTGAATTATACTATCTCAACCAGTATTTACTAGTAAAAGTCTAAACAAAAACACCAAGCCTGAAAGGACTTCAATAAATATTGATTTGTCAGAGAAAGGAAAAAGCACCACTGGCCTCCACATCCTGTCCATCTGTCTCAGTCACTTAGGGTTGTTCTCACAATCTGGTATTTTTCAAGAGAGAAAAAAACCCACATATTTAAAAGGGAGAGAGAAGCATACACAAGATTGTGTTACCACAAAAAATACAAGGTGTTTTAGGCTTGGCTTCCTGAGGTAATCAGAGATTTTTGTACAAAACTTTGTTTCCTCAACAATATTTTGCATTTAAATGAACAGCTACAAGAAATTCAAAAATCCAGAACTTACCTGGCGTCTATTTCGAGTATTCTATGGTAAGTGATAACAATCTTCACACACTTCTAAAACTGATTCTCCTAAAGACAAAACAAAAGCAAATTAGTTGTTCACCAGATCAGAAATTGAGAGTTCATTGATAAATTATCAACACATTATAGGACAGTAAAAACACACAAGTGTTTTATAAATATTTGTACCACAGTAAGTCCCCACAATGTAAACACTTGTCTTTAGAACTGATAAACTGTAAAAATAAATGACAAATATTTTAAAGCATAGATTCAAGGCCTCCATGCTTTGAACCAGAGCTTCAGTCTTTTCCCCCCAACTTTTATCATGGGAAAGACACACACCTATCCAGTCGCACGGAAACTGTAATAACCATTATCTGTTTAAGACTTTGGATTTTTTCAACTTAGGCCTTTGTGAATATCTGTACTGAGAACATGAGGAGCATGTTTTTCAAGTCTTGGTAATCTGTTGTGCTGTTAGAGAGAGACTGTAAAGCAGCTTAGCTAACACAGCAGACCCCAAGCTCCAGCACCGGAGCAGCAGGCACAACCTGCTCTGGGGAGCAACACCAGCTCCTCTAGCCAGGACAAATTTCCATCAAGAAAACAGTGGTGTCATCCAATTCACATTCCCTCACTCTGAAGCAGATCACCCAAAGGAAAAAAACAGTCTCATTTTGGTGTATAAGGAGGGAAAGAACCTTAGATGGCTCAGCAGCACACACTTGGGCTTTGAGGGGTCAAGGCTCCAGATCAGCCACGACATGGAAATAATAGAGCCAAGGGGGAAGAACAGCCTAGGAAATGCTACATGGAAAAAATCAGGGAAAATCACTCCAACAGATTAAAATACCTTTCTGATTAAGCATATACAGGACACATCTAACCCACATTACCAATCACAAAGCCACTTATGCATTAGATGACTGAATAATAAACCTCACGAGTGCAACTTCAGAGCAGCTTTCACCTGGCAAGTCATCGCTTAATTGTCATACAAACCTCTCAACAGCTTTCAGAGAACAAGCTCTGACTGCACTTGAGAAATAAACTCCCCATTGAATTAATAATTAGGCCTTTCATGGGCTGGAAGGTTCCAGCGTGGCAAACAGAGATGTTGGGAATACACCCAGGGAGCTGCTGGCATTGCTGCCCACAGCAGTTGCTTGGTGCCATCTGTAAGAAGCTGCCTGATCCAGCAACACATCCCTAAGTGGGTATGAATGAACCAACCAACAACGCAATAATCAGCTTATTGTTAATGGAGCTGTTTAGTTCCTTTGACAGGAATCAGCAAAGGACTTTTCCTGAATAATGAAAGGCAGTGAGTTAAACTTTCCCACTCAGAGCCTTTGCAATACTAGAGGGTGGACTAACTCCCTGAGGAAAAATGTCCTAATTTGTGAACTATAGAAGCTCCCAGGTTCTCTGCCCACAGCTTTCTCCATTAAAAAGTAATCCACAACAAGAACATTCTTTAAGCATTTATAGAAAGCTGCAGATTGTTAATGGTATTGGCAACGAGAATTATGGCTTCCTACCCACAGGAAAACCACCTCTAATTGCGCCACTGATTGTTACAGACAATAACCCTAGATCCAGGTATGTTAACAGTCAAATGATGTTCAATTTATAGAAATAATACAAGTAGAGCAGGAGGAAAAAGCAAAGTCCAAATATACTTTGGAGACAAATGTACTTTGAAAAAACGAGCTATCCTGCTAAGGTCAGAATTGGGCACATAATGATGTAAATATCATACAACAATGCGTGGATAGAAGGCTCAAATACCAGATCCTGACCCAAGCCTCATCAAAACTCCATCAGCAGAAAAGTTGGTATTTTTTACAGCACATATATATATATAATAACCAGCCATGTAGAGACTCAAAATATACAGTGAAGTGTTGTCTGAATATGGATGCAAGCAGCAATATTTCCTTCAGTCTCACAGCTATGCCAATACCAAGTTTCATTAAGAGCAGGCAACCTGATTTACAGCTGAAAATAACCAAACAAGACAAAAATAAATTCCCAAGGAAATTGTTTCTTGTAAAAATCAAAGTATATGAGAAACTCATGCCAGCTACTTCACATCCTCCCTTCCCCACTGCATCCTCCCTGCCAGCACTGAGCCAGCCCAGCACCTCCCAGGGGTTCACTCCCTCAGTTTCTGTTGCAACTGGCAATTCCAATTTAGTGACTCAGGAATGTTTTGATCTCCCCATCCAATCTCATTATTCAGGCCAGATCCACTGACCCAGAGCTCTACATAATACCCTGCTTGTAATTACTTGTAAATATCCCCCCTCCTTATTACATGATATTCACAATCCAAACAAAAGCAGAGAAAATGAAAGGACAGATGCTGGGAAAGGAAGGGGAGCGTTCAAAATCCACATTGGTGCATGACAAAATCCACATTGGTGCATGTTGTCTGGTTCAACAACACACACAAGAAAAAAGGAAGTCTGGGGAGGGGAATATGTAACTGTTTAAGGATCAGAAAATACAGAAATGACTACGAAAATGAGAAAAAAAAAAGATTAAAGAATGAGGAAGATAAAAACATGCAAAGCTACAGGAATGCAAACTGAATTCAGCTACACATTAAAACTGGTAAGTTTTGTAACAAAGGAAGAACTTCACTTAGGGAGGTTGCATGTTCTTGCAACCACTTTGCTCATGGTGAAACCAGCTCTTCCACCCTTATTTCTCCTGCAAATTTGAATCCATTTATGTACTGCTGTATCTTCCTCATATACTGGAACCATAAATAAGCTCAGTGCCCTTTCCTACTCTAACCAAGAGACAGATACACCCTTCTCCTTCCAGAAATCAGACACGTTCTCAGCTCTACTGGACAAAAAGCATATGTGTGTCTTGAGAAACCAAACCTCCTCTGAGAGATGCAGGAGAATCCTTTTACTGAGTAATTCTACTGACAGAATTGTCCTCATCCTGCTCCATATGTTGTTACCAGAAAAGGGGAATTATCTTCAGCACACACTGCTTCATAATCCATCTCCACCATGTACAGAAGCTGTATCACAGTTAGCAAGTACTGAAAGAAATAATGCTGCAATTAATGCAAATAAAATAAAGACAATCAATATGCAAAATAGAAACTCCCAAGTCTCTATTTTCACACCCTTACTTGCTTATATGACTTGCAAAATTGATCATTACTGGAAAAACATTGTGAAAAAGCTGAAGGTAAAGCAACCTGGCTAACGAGTGCCTGCAGAAGACCACTACTATTTTAAAGCACTCTTCTCCCTGTAGCTGTCTTGAAATAAACAGTTTTTACCTATTAATTGGAGTACTAACATTTACTATTTTATTAAAGGATCCAACAGTGTGTTCTGGCATTGCTCATATTTTTTGTATCACAGCACAAAGGCCTTTCAGCTGGATTTTGCTATTCAGTTTGTGACCTTTTGATAAAGATCACGTTAGGGATTCCATATCCATAAAAACATTCTGTTTTAACATATAAGCCCTGGTGAAAAGTTGAGTATCCAGAGAATTAATGAAATGCATACATCTCTCAGAAAAATAGAACTTTACAGTGTCCAAATCCATTTGCCTTGGGAACAGAGGACAGGTCTCCTACACCAAAAGACTGACACTAAAAACTTCATTAAATTCTCTCGAGTTCTTTTTTAAAAACAGAAACACAGAGCTTTTAAATAATTGAAATCTGGAACGATTCCCTATGTCTGCTAAATTCAAGTCTGCACTGATGTAACACCCAGCACTGCTGACTGCAAGAGAGGTTACACTGAAACTTGTGACAAACTTAACTACAGCGCCACAGTGTTGTTTCTCTAATGAGCTTAGCAGATTAAAATGTAACCAGTTAAGTCTGATTGACCAACCTGTTATAAAGACTTGTGACCTTGTACCCTACACAAAAATAAGATTCAAACCTACTAAAGAAGGTTTTCCATATTAGGGGAGAAAATATGAAGTATTGGATTTGCATTTTCTATCCTCTCTTCTCAATTAAAATAATTACTCTAAAAAGGGGGGGGGGGGGGGCACGACAGTGGATTCCCTATTTAGTGTTTCATTGCTCCTATTTAATCCTTCAGCAATATTAAATTATTGTTCAGGACATGACAGCACTTTATGTGCAGAGTGCAAGCATCACAAACTGCACATGGCTATAAAAAACCCCACATCTGCTTACTCAGATAAAAATCTCTGAAAAATCAGCAGCTCTATTTGCTTTGTTCATTATTACCCTTAATTTTTCCTCCCTATAAATAGTTTTTGAATCACTGTGACTACTCACTGCAAGTTCACTAGAACAAATCATCCAACCCACAACATTCCCTGCTGTGGGTGGAGTGATGCTGATGCCACTTCTTCTGGAGAAGAAATACCTTAAACTTCTTCAAAGGCATAAAGCCCCATTTCTGCTAAGTGGGTTGTATAAATTACATCAATAAAAACACCTCATATTGCTAATGATCACATCAATATAGTCTAACCTTTAAAATAGAAAAGAACTCTTGGAACAGATGGGTCTACTCACATAAAGATGAAATTTATGCTATTATGTCACACCTGTAGGTAAGACAACTAAAGGTTTTTTAATAGGAATAAAAGAGAAAAAGAAGTCTATTGTCTCGTGTGAGGAAAGGTTGAGAAAAATCACGTCAGTTGTCAAAACATGAACCCCTTGACAGACTGTTACAAAAAGAGAATTTAAGGAGACGAAGTTGATCCAAGCAGCCCCTTTTTACATCCCAGAAGGCTTTTGCCTGGTCAAAAGAAGGAACAAGTTGAGGTTACAGAGTACTGCAAAAAAAGCCAAATAAGCAGTCTCAGACACAAAAGAACAGAAAGTAACAGATCTTTCAAATTACAACTTGGTTGCCAAAGGGCAAGGAAAAGATTTATCCGAAATTAACTTGGAAGGGCAAGGGAAGGTGGTTCCTCTCTGTGCTCATCAACAGCAGTAGGAGATGGAGGGGAAAAAAGTACATTTCTATTTTCTTTTCCTCTCTGTTGTGAGGCAGATGAAAAGGTAAATGGGGGTTTCCCCACACACACAATTTAAAGAATGTAAAAGTATGGCCATACAAACTGCAAAACATACACCAAAATTCTTTTACACCTAATTTGGTGTTAGAATTGCATTGTTGACAAATAAATACTATAAACCCTCTTAGCGGTTTCAATCACGAGTAGTTTTTGTTAAACACTTTGAAATGAAGACTTTCTTTTAATGGGTAAAAAAGCAAAAAGGAAGATGAGTTTATAGCAACAACCAAAGGCAATACTCTTATCTTCACCCTGATTTAAAATTATCCACTCTGGTGCTTCCCTTTTGAGAAACTTAACCTATTTTCAGATTATTAATCTCTGCTCTTTAATGGTTGTCTCCCACCAAGCACACAAATCTTCCACTTAAAAAGTTATGAATAAAAAAGCAAAATAAGCAGAATCAAACAGCAGAAGTAGTAAAGAATTCATATTTTCCAGATATTTGGCTTTTCTGTTCCCAGCCAGCTCAGGAACAGAAAAGCCAAAATATCTTTATATGATACCAGGAACCCAACGTCACTGCCTCTGTCAGAGCCTTTCCATTTCACAGGATATTAGGGTTTATTCTAAAAATTCAGCTGACTTATTTAGTAATAAAAGGCAGAAAATAAACTCCCTCTCTCCCCATTTACTTTTACCTCTTGTATCCAAGATCCTCCAGCCTAATATGATGCACAATTATTTAAGCAGCACATGTATCCACTCAGTTCAGTTCCAAAGGCTTTAGTTCCAGAGATTATTTTTTCTGCAAAGTTAAAAAATTAAGTATACCTAAAGATCCTCTCTTCTCCTAATTGCTCAACTGGATTTCCCCAGTTTTTGTGGAGGTGGGGAGGAGACTATTTCATTATTTCACTTCCTCACAGAAACTGAGCAACTGGTGTTGTAAAAGATAGCTTAGGTTTGAAAAAACAACCAAAAAACCCAAATAAAAACAAAACCAACAAAACATCACTAGGAGCAAGGGGTGCTTAGATTAGAAATGGGGCACAGGCTGTAGATAAAACCCCTCTGACCACTGCAAGGGGGTGAGCACAAACCCAAACAAACCAATACCCCCAGAGACTATCTCCAGGATATAGATATATATAGATATATATGTCATGGAATACATTCTTCACCTCATGCCCCAGATTCCTCCCCTCTGGGTCGCATCAGGTGTTACAAAAAATGGTTTAAAAGCCACGATGAGATGAGTTTCATACCTGTCCCATTCAAATCCCCAGCACATGGACATTCAGAAGCATGAAAGGAGTTAAAACCACAGAATTCCATGATAAAATCTGAAGTGACCATCACTGCTTGTATTACTCAAAATTTTACTTGTTGTTTTGGCAGGAAAATACAACCAAGGCTGATGCCAGAGGTGAGGCTTTCACTGCAAATATTTCTGTTTCTTCTCAGGTGAATTAAACCAGAGCCCATGTCCAGGGGCAAACACACAGTAAATTACAGGAGAAAACACCTTTGGGTAGAGAACATATTTACTCCCCACTGATCCCAAATTCATCCCTATGAATACAATGCTAATGTCACAATATTCTTATAATATCCCCAGAATGACACTCAGTACACCCCCTGTATGCTGGAGTCAGCTCTTCTGGCTACAAATACCCAAACAAATCTCAGGGCTGGATTCAAAACAGCTTTAATTTAAACTGGCATTCTCTTACAGGAGACAAACTCTTTGTATTTTCCAACCATACAGTGTGGTTTCACCAACAAAAAGATTTATTTTATACTCCTCCCCCACAAACCATAATGGTATTTATTTCCCCTGTTCTCTCACTCTGCATACATTTAATCTGCAGACTGCCTGATGAAAGATGTCCTCAGTTCCACCACTCAGTCTAGCAACAGTATTTCATGGCTGCTTAAAAAGAAAAAAACAAAGCCAGTCCATAATTTAGAAATAATAAGGCAACAAAGAATGTATTTGTCCTACTGATTTTCCTACTAATTCACTGGTGATTTAATAAGAAAAGACACAGCTTGAATTTCAGACCACAGACTTTGAAAACCTGACACTTCAGGAAAAACCCTGCTCAGACTTGAATTATAATTGAGTTTTCTAACACTGTAATTGGGTAAGAATTAGAACACATATAGATTTTATACACTAGGTTTTCAGACAGGAGTCACATTTCAGAGTGCTTAGAACCAAAAGGCCACTATTCTACTGGGGCATAATTTAATCACTGCCATTCCCAAGGCCTTTCAGTTCCAGCACAAAGTATGGAATTATCACATTTAGTGGTTTTTTCCACCTAAATAACTGATAATAAAGTCAGAAAACCCTATGCATAGTTTTTGACTGATGTTTTTATTCCTCCCTCTGATTTTCACTAACACTGGAGCGTGACAGATGTCTCTTCACTCTGCCTGCACCCCTGATGTGATGCCATCAGTACAATGTTAAACCACGGTCATTCCTACATGTATTGCCCAAACCAAGGGTATTCCTCCTGGAGATCCTTAACAGGAACAAATTTAGTTGTAAAAGAGCACCTTTCCTCATTTAGGGTCACTTTAAAATAATATTTTATTCATCTGCACCTTTAAACAGCCTCAAAACTGCAAGAAGAGTGAAAGTCATCATCAATCCTTTCTAAAAGGAGAGGGAGTGACTGGCCTTTATATGAAAAACATAAAAAAAAAGTCAGGGGAAGAAACGTGGCTTTAAGATAAGCTGCAGGAAACCAGAGTAAGGAGTTGTGCATTATGGGACAACTCTAGAGATGCTGGGTTGCACCCAATGTATATTCCATGCCATGCTGGCTGCTGGCCCTGTTATCCAAAGCACTCAGGGAAATAGTAAGGTAGGCTTGGGAAATTACCCTGTGCACCTTCCAAACACCTTCTGATTAATTCTGACTGCCTGGTTTTCCTAAGTCAATTGTGAAGAGCCAATTTAAAAGCACAAGAAGAATGAAGTAAGCAAGTGTGGAAATCAGGAACTTCGCAGGAAAAGAAAAAGTGAGACATTTATTAAGGAAAATAAATATTTTCACTAGACAAAAATACTTATACTGAACATGCATTTATTTTGCTCTGTGATAAAAATGGTCTACTCCAAGCAAGAATGTTATTTGCCAGCATTACCATCAGAGCCTTCAGAAGGACCGACTGATGAGTGATTTGTCAAACCAAACCCCAAAAGGATAAAGTAAGTTTTCTAAAGAAAAGACATGCTTCAGACCCTATTTCTCCTTCAGCACTCATACCAGAAAAACTCCAAAACACACCTCAGAATCACGTGTGGAGAAAGTAGGTGCCTGAGCAAGAGAGCTCATTGGGCGTCACACAGAAAATATTCTTCAAGTTCTCAAAGAACAGCAACTCAGAATGGACCTGGAACTTAAACCTATTCACTGCTCTGAACAGTAACTGAATCTGGCTTTTAAATTCAATTTAAAAGAGGAATATGGCTGGTTATAGCTTCTCAGAAGCAGGTCACCTCAAATTTCAGTGGACTTCATGGTCCCTTCCCTCCTCCTCAAGGAACAGCAGTGAGGAGATGCAGAAAGTGCCGGGAAGAGCAAAGGATCCAGGGCCTCCAACCAAGGTCCCACCAACCACTCCAAACCTCTTCCCCAGCTCACAGCACCCACCAAGGGCCCCTGCCCAAAATGCCACATAGACCAAGTCAGCTGAGGTGCATCAGATAGGTCCAATGTACCAGATTCAACCTGGAGCTGCATTGGGATAACTCCAGCTGCTGATGGACGTGGACTAGAGCAGAGCTTAAAAAAAACCAAACCCAGCACTTCAATTCCCTTTCCAGATGATTTCACAGGGATCCCATATGGCCTTTGTGAAAGCACATGAACATTTATTCATTTTATTCCCCTTCCACCTGCTTTTATCACAATGTCACCCATCACCCAAAGGCTGCCACACTCCAGACTGAACAGGATCTTAAACATCCCATTTGTCTACTCATCCCTCTTCCTGTACTTCTTTTAGAAGCAAGAGCATCAGCTTCCATGATGACCTTAGAACTACAGAGAAGAAAAATTAAGACATTCCTTAATATATTTTTAACAACAATCCCTTAAGTGATTACCCTCAGGAAACTCTGGAAGCAACCTGAAATTATAAATACCTCACTTGATGGAGCCTAGGAATTTCCTGCACCTGGTATATTCAAGATAATGGCAGATACTACCACTAGAAACTGCCCACAGCATCTGGAGTTTGGATTCCAAGTCCCCTCCTCTCTGTAAGCAGCTTGAAACCTTATTATTTGTTTCCAGTAAATGTCCCTAAATCCTCAAGCCATGAGAAGCAGATTCGTAAGAAAAATTCTCTGACAACTGACCCAGGCAAAGGCTCATATAAATAAAACTGCACAGCAACAGAAAAAACTGCTAAGATATAAAATAAGTAATGGCAGATGGAAAGGAAAAGAATATTTTCATTTGAAGTACAGCCAAAAAATTAAAGACATAAAAGGGGAGATGCAAAGAGAAGACCTCTGCAAGTTTCTGCTTTTTGGAACAGCATAATAGGTCACTGTAATGACATCAGAGAACTCTGGGCTTCTCCTTCTCCCACTGCAAAACATGAGCAATCCAGGGGTTCTGTACATTCACTTTTTCTACAGATTGTTCCTCAAAAGTCGCAAAGGTTCCAAAAGCCCTGACACCAAACACTATTTTAGTAAGACCCAGATGAAATCAAGGAAGGACTGTGAAGATCCCTGTGACCAAAGCAGAAGCAGGATAGTGTAAGTGCTCCTAGAGCAAGTTATTAAAAACAATTCCTGACAGATACATAAATAAATATTCTCAGAGGGAAGACGAAGCCCAGACAGCAGGAGGAGGAAACAGGGGGTACTGGTGGATCTCTGATTTTTCTGTCACTGGTCTTAGATCCTGCCTGCCATTGCAACCCAATTCACTGAACTATTTACTTGCATCATTCATTGGTCAGAAGCCATCACCACAAAAATACCAGTTAATGAGTGCAGACTTTTGACACAAAACAGAAAAAAAGATTCCTTAGTGATGCTTTGGTAACAGGTAACCAAATGTCACTGGGTTTTTTTGTTTGCTCAACCATTCACCCAACAAAGTTTAGATGATGGCACTGAAGTATATTAAAAAGAAAAACAAATAAAGAGCCTCAATCTTTCATTGAGAAACTCTATTCTCATTACAAAACCCTTGAGCAGATTATGAAAGAGGAGATGGCAGCTGCTAATTTAACTTGGGCCTAGAGGACTCGTTCTGTTTGCACCCCTGTGCACCACAAACCTTCAATTTTCTCTTTTCAATACTTGCACCCAGAGGAAAAAGGCACTTAAATTTTACTGAATTTGGCCCTATAACACACTGGCACTGAAAACACTTCACTATTAATGAAAGACACAGAAAAAGGTTTTTAAAAGACATATTTCAGTGCAATGCAGATACAAGATAAATTGAATTAGGAAGAGTTGCCAGGACATAAGAAATCTGAACATATGCTAAAACAATCTTATTCATGTTCTCCCAATAAAAAAATGATGTATCACCAATGCCACATTAAAACCCCACAATTAACGCCACTAATTAGAATTAAGTACTCTATGCAGATAAAATGGTCACCCTTTCTATTGGCTACCATCACTTTATTAAAACCACTTCAGCAATCTTTTGAGCCACTTGTTGGAACACAGGTCTTTCTATCATTTTGCATGGCATGAAATAGGAAGCCAAGTGCCTCTGAAGGAAAAACATACACTTTCCAACAACTGTGCTTTGTATGTTTTTATTGATTAAGATTATTTCAACTGAGCCTCTAAGGAAATCCGAAGATATCACAACACTCAAACTCCTTTATTTCAAGACTGAAAGCAGCCACTGGTTAACCAACCAGCATCACCACGGAGCATCAGTACTGCTTCATTAAAACTACTTCCATTATCAGAGCACATGGAAAACAATTTCTTCAGGGTAAAAGAAACAGTGCAATCCTTCACTTTCGTCCTGGGCATTGGTGATGTTGTTCATCTGGATTCTGCCATGACCCAACTGTCCCATGGCCCAGGTGGCCACACCTGAGACAGGGGACAGGCTCACTGCAGGACTCTGTGCCATCTGCTGAGAAGGTGGGGTCACCTCACAGAACCCCAGCGATCGCCAAGCCGCACACTCCTGCTCCTGGAAAACGTCCTGGAAAGGCCAGGGGAGAGAGACAGAAACCCCTCATCTTCCCAGGCAGAGGCAAAGCCAAACAAAGAGGGTTTGCACAGCTCGAGAGCAAACTGTGAAGGAAATCAGTTAATGTATTGAAATTACTTTAAATGAATCCCCCTGCTTGTGGTTTAACAGGAGATCAGTGAAATTGCCAGCAGATGACAGTTTGCACGCTCTGGGGAGCTACTGGAGTGCTCAGTCTGGGTATAAGCTCTGCAGAAAAGTTCTGGCAACCCATTTCCAGACATACTGAAAAATATTTTGATCTGGTTACTAACTTTAACGATACTTAAAAAAAGACAAACTGATAAAAGAGGGAAATACAGCAAATATCAGAGTCTAGTTGCAGCACTCTTGCTCTAAGTCAAGTCGTTCAGTGGATAGACAAGATTTGCTGAAGGCCCTTCCAACCTTCAGTTGTGCCTGCTTTCTCAAAGGGGATATTCTGGCAACTGAGTTCATAAATTTAAAAAACAGAGTTAAAACAGCAACTTTTATATTTAACCTAAAATATGATTTCTTAAGTAATGCAGTTAGGCTTCCATTCATATTCCCTATCACACTGTTTAACACAGACAAAAATCCTTCTTGATGCACACCTCAAGAGGAGCAGCAACAACAACAGCATCAGTGCTGACAACCACCACCTGCCAAACACAGAACCTGTGAGGCCAAGGGGTCTCAACACCAACACAAGCTGTCAGGCTCATGGAATCCCAGACTGCTTTGGGCTGGAAGAGACCTTGGAGATCATTTAGTTCCAGCCCCCTGCCATGGGCAGGGACACCTTCCAGGAGATCAGGCTGCTCCAATCTAGCTGGTCCTTGGACACTTCAGGGACAGAGCAGACACAGCTTCTCCGGGCAACCTGTGCCAAGGCCTCACCAACCTCACAGGGAAGAATTCTCCCCTAGTATCCAATCTAACCCTGTCCTCTGCCAGTGAAGCCATTCCCCCTTGTCCTGTCACTTCTGAGGCTGGAGTCACTTAGGTACTGGAAGGGGCTCTAAGGTCTCCCTGGAGCCTTCTCTTCTCTGGGCTGTACAACCCCAACTCTCAGTGTGTCTCCAGAGCAGAGCTGCCCCAGCCCTGGATGCATCTTCATGCCCTCCTCTGGACTTGCTCCAGCATGAAAGTTCTTAAGCCATGCTCTGGTACTGCTCCATGTTTTCCAAAGTATGCTGATCCAAACTCCCTGGCTGACTCCACGATGCCTTCACACAGCTCGGTGAGAAGGGTGCAAGAAGCTGCTCCATCCCACAGCTGCATTCCAACCCCTGTTCCCATCACC
>JAHLSL010000072.1:1237489-1255228 GCA_025920805.1 Petroica traversi | reverse complement strand
AAAAAAAAAAAAAATGAAGCTTCCCTGACCGGGAATCGAACCCGGGCCGCGGCGGTGAGAGCGCCGAATCCTAACCACTAGACCACCAGGGAGCGATGCAGAGACTTTTCTGTCGCCCTATTTCACGCTCTACCTCCACAGCCAGCCGGGGACAGCGACCCTGGAACTGGCGCTGCGGTGGCACCGGGGGTGAGACACAGGGGACGGGGGCTGCCATCCATCACAGGAGCCGGTGACTGCTGCACGGGCACCGGGATCTGCTGCGCGGCTGGCGGCTGCGGCACAAGTATCGGTGGGGTTAGGGCTACAGGAGTTGGTGACCGTGGCACACGGAGCGCTGGGTTCGGGGCTGTGACACGGGGATCTGCGGGGCTGGGGCAGAGGTACAGCGGCAGTGGAGGAGCAGGAGGCTGCAGCTGCTGCATCTCACGGAACAACCGCAGCACATCGCCCGGGTGCTGCAGGCCTGAGGAGTCACTGCCTTTAGGGCGCTGTCTGGGCACTCAGCCCGGTGCCCGCACACCGACCTCAGTTCTTCGGATGCTTTGGGCAGCACCTTCACCCCCGCCCCTGTTCCGAGAATCCCATCCTGCCACCGCACCCACCCGGGCCTCAGTGCCCTCATGAGCTCAGTGCAGAGCCCGTTCCCTTTAATGAAAACGAGTACATATTATTAGGGCAAAAGAGAGGATTGTAAGGCCATGAGTCCGTTTTTCCCAGTTGCTCAAGTTTCCTGGCACTCCGGGGTGTTCCCTGGGAAACACGGCTATTTCCCAGAGTTGGGTCAAAGCACAACTTCCACCCATCCAGTGCATCCTGGAGCAGGTGACCGTGGGGTGGTGACCCCAGTGCCAGTGCAGGGACACTGGCTCCAGTTATCCCTCCCATCACTGGCATGGCCCTGCTGCCCTGTGGCTTCTCTGTGAGGCTCTAATGGCCTTTCCCGTCTGCTTCTCTGACTCACGTTTTAATGAGATGAATGATGATGGATCCTATTTGCCAACAGAGTCATCGCCATGAATCACACACCCACACCCTCTGCTTGCTCCAGCTCCATCCCCAGCTCCTGCACCTTTTCCCCTCCGAAACATCTGCTGCTTGCAGGGGTTCCCAGCACTGACCTTGGATCTTGCACAGATTCTGCACCCAGGAGGAGATGCTGAGCCCACCCCAGCACCCACAGGGGTGCAGCTACTGGGCCCAGGCTGGCAGCCTGGGGTGAGCAATTGGCTCTGACACTGCCCACTTGGTCGGGATGAGCACAGGCTCCCGCTGCTGGAGTGCTTGTGCAATCCCTCTCGCACCATAAACGTCAAATTTTTTCAGAAACACTTGTGGAGCTTTTGGCTGAGGGTTGGGTCATGGTCCAAGCAGGGGAAAGTGGCTCCTTCCTGCTTTTTGCAGTTAGTTACTTTTCGATTCTGCTGTTTATCTGCTTTGTGGGATGGAGCCATCTGCCCTCCCCTCACCTCAGCCTGGGTGATCCCAGCAGTGTCTCTTCCAGGATCAGGTCTCACACCAATCCCTCTGTCCTTAGACCCACTAGCAGAGATGTAGTTTTACCTAATGAAGTCATGTAGGAAAATCACCCCCAACCTTCAAAACACCCAATCCCCACAATACCAAAACCAAACCCTCACCAGCGAGCAGATGCCTCAAGCCTAGCTGGGCATCCTTGCTCTGAAAACAGCACACTGAGGATCTCTGCTGGCCTCTCCAGAACCTGTTTGCCTGCTCTGCAGTGCTCTTTTAAGCTTGGAGGCAGCAGCTCCCCCGTGCCGTGCTGTTCCACTGCCAGAGCTTCCATGGAGGCCACCGATTCCCTGAGGTATCACGATGTCAAGCCACGCCAGCACCACAGCTGCAGCTTTTCCACAGCAGAAATTTCTCCAGCCTCAGCTCCCACTGCCAAGGTTACTGCTGGGACTGCAATCCCACGCTCCCAGCTCAGGAAAACAGCATGAGGAAGTCTGGAATTCACCTGCAGCACCAGCAGTGGTGTTTGCAGCTCCCCAGCCCAGATACCAGGCACAGGCTGGGAACAGTGTCCAGCATCTTGGAAACATAGGACTGTAAATATTATTTAGTAAATTCCTTTATGCAAGAGCATCCAGAGACCCAGCAGAAAAGCCAGAGGGATAGGATGGAATATTTCAGTTGCTTCTCGCCTCAGGCTGCTGCAGGCAGCTGGTATTTACCTGGTGAGTTCAAAACATGCACTCAAGAGAGGATTTTAGTGCTGTTAGACAGAACAAGACAAAGACATTCACCCCATTTTCTCCCAAAGGAATCCTTTATTGACAAGTTTCCTCAGTCTTTATCTTAAAGAGAAACAGTTCCATACCCAAGCTCCTGCAGTCCCCATTTCACTGGCTCTGTTCCTCACAGGGAGGCCAGTCCCAGTCAAATGAGGAGTGTCTGTGAACCACACTCTACACTCCACCTACGGCCTAGTACATCTGCCCACTAACATCTCATCCCACATCCCCAGGTCTGCAGAGGGAGGGGAGCAGGGGTGGGGGAAATGGAGGTTAATCAAATTGGTGTCAAAACTTGCTTCTCTAAAGGGTCAGAGGCAGTTCAGTCCCTCCGGGGTGATAAACCACTAAAACTACCAGATATGTACATAAGTTTAAAGACCTGAGTAAGTCCCATTTCGCCTCTAAGGCACAGAATTGCTCACTCTAGGTATTTCTATGTGGAGGCACCTTGCCTAGAATAAGATCAGGCCTCTAGGAGAAAACTTGGAATTTTTCAGCTCCTGAGCAATGAAGTTGGACATCAAAAGAGCAAAACATCCAGCCCCTGGAGGGACTGGGTGAGCTCCATGACTCTCTGCCAGTTTTGTAAACCAAAAGTAGAGCTGGGGCTTTCAACTGAGATACCCATCCAGTCACAGCCAGATGTACCAGCTGGAGGAGCCCTCGGAGAGTAGAGCAGAGTCCCTCCAATGGTATCCACATTCCAGCCTTCAGAAATTCCTCCTCCGAGAACGAAGGGATAAGCTGAGAAGGGAGAAGCAAGTTTCATACACTCGGGAAACAGAGTGCACCACTGAATTTAACACAAGAACTGGCTTTATAAACATGCTGCTATGACTGCATGATGCAAAACTCCAGTGCTCAACAACCAGCTATAGAACCCTTGCAGTCTTCTCTACAGAAAATAAATCATAAACAAGTAAAGCGTAAGTGATGTAAGGCTTGCAATTCAGCTTCAGAGTCCAAGGGAGCATCGCTCTAATTTGATGCCAAAGCTTTTTTTTTTGTTTGTTTTTAAGCTTTATTTCCTTAAAGTTCATTGCATTTAAAAATAAAGATTCTTAGTTTTGTTAAAGCTAGAGCATTAGTGTAACAACGAGGCAGCTGCTAAGTGAAGTTTACCTTTTAGGAGCCCAGAAAAAAAACCCAACTGTTTACCCCATTTATCTGACAGCTCCAATGAGAGCCAGAGAAAACAGTAACAGGAGAAGCCTGGGAGCTCCCAGAGTAGCCCACACAGAGAACGGAGCCAGAAGCTGAAGCTAAGGTGCCCATGCACTTGGCTTCTCCAGTTACTGCCCTCCCCATCCTGCTCAGGGCCATGTATCTGCTCCAAGCTATGTCAGACAAGGGAGAACTGTTTTCATCCATTTCTGAGCTCCTTTAAGGAAACTCCAGCTTACACGCTCTCCCAAAAGGACAGCAGTGATACATTTAATCTACAAACTTTAGTGTAAAATATTATTTGTGTACAAAACTTTGCATTCTCTTTATTTGACTTGGATCCAGCAGCAGTGTCTATGAATGAAGGATGGATCTCTCCAGACTGGCTCTCAGCCCCTTCGTGGATTCTCATGTTGTTGCTGTGGTGAAGGTTTGGGAGGGAGGGGGCTCTTCCAGTTGTGCACAGCTGTGCAAAGCCACATCCAGGTCTAGAAGGGAGCGTTGTCTTGTGGAGGCTTGTCCCCAGCTCCAGAGGGGGAGTGGAGGCCGTCAGTGCTGTTTTCCCTGCTGCCCACCACGCGGGACTGGAAGGAGAGAACAGAGTGAGGACAACGAGAAAGCAGCACTGGGAATACCAAGTCAATTCCCCCCTTGTCGAGGTCACCTACTGTAGCCAAGACTTCACATATCTGAGAGGCCATTTGCCCGAATACTAGTCTACAAGAAAAACATTGCAGAAATTAAAGTTTCTGCACAAGGGTACACACTCTGCGTTTACAAGACAAAGAAAACTGTTACCTTTATGGTCCCAACTCTATCTTCAAAGGACTTGAAGGTTGCAGAATTCCTTGAAGAAGGAAGAGTGGAGAAAAAAACAACAAATCAAGATAAGTCATTTCTTAACCATATCAAATGGCACAATGTAACTGGGCTCTGTGGCCAATCCTCTGCAGTGACACCATCACCCAGAACACTTCCAGCTCCTCACAGCCTTTGGCACAAATCTCTCAGGCACACCAGGCAAGAATACCACATCCAAACTCTGAAGAAAAACATTTATACCACGTCCAGTCCACTCAGTTGCTCAAGATAAAATGTTGAGGGAAACAAGTCCTAGTACACTGGGGAATCAAGGCACCGTAAGAAGAGAAGAAACCAGCTCTTAGCTTTAAAAAACTTCCAACTAAAAACATTTTGTTTTAAATAGTGGAAAGGGAAAGCTGAGAAAGGTTTAAAACAAAGCCTTCAGTTTCCTATATCACATCCTGTGGGGAGGAAGGGGAAAGGCCATGTACGTGCACCTATCAGCAGTTTTATTTCTACAGTGGTGATCATTTGCATCAGGAAATGCTCATGAAAATCACAGCGTAATAAATTAATCAGAGCATTTCATAGTTCTAGCAAAGAAAACCAGGTCAGTTGTTTGACAGCCCAACAAGCTGCTTCACTGGCAAAGGATTTCAGAGAGTGCTCTGTACTGAGCTCCCAGACCAGGCAATTACTCATAGAGCTGATCCCCCGGGCCAGGCTGCAGGAGTGCTGGGAGATGACTCGCCTATCTCAGTTATTTTTGTTTCAAGGAATTGCTTTAGATTTGCAGCCATGAAACAACCTCTGTTCACTGGAAAGAGGATGAACAGAGAATTCTGTGGGCCTCGTCCAGCCCTGGCAGTCATTTCTCCTGCAAAGAGAGCACCACCTATAGCACGGTGAGGGAAGGCTGAGGAGAGGTTCCCATTAGGATTCACCTCGGTATCAGCATTGCCTGTGCCACACATTGTGACAGAGCTGTAATCCTGCCCTTCAGGGACCTCTGAAAGCTGCAAGCTTCATCCAGACTTTGGTACAGGTGCAACACTGCACTTAGTCCAAGAAAAGACAGGTGCTAATGACTTAAGAGATATTAAAAACCCCTTTAAATAGTCAAACTGCAGAATGGTTAATCCATGCTTGGAGAGGGGACCACTCAAGAAAGGAGCTGCTTGTACAAGTGAGAACAAACCCCCCCAGCAGTGATGGAGGCAGCTGTCCTCCCCCCAGCCCTCTCAGGAGACACAGGCATGGGCTACATTACCTCATGGCTGGCATACTTATCGAGTGGCGGATGGAGTAGCCGCTGCTCGGAAGCGTTCAGGACAAGGAGGAAAAAGTTAATGACAATTTGACACCGTGCAAAAGCAGCCTAACCCCGGTCTGAAGCAATCACTGTCCACCCACAGGCTGCTGTGGGCAGCCCAAGTGGTAGGAGCCAGCCCTCTCTCCCCTTTTTAACAGCTGCAGCTCCGAATTTAGTTTTCCAGACACAGGATAGCTGGTATTTAACTGCAACTGTGATACAAAAGTCAACCCCAGGGCATTGGTTTGTGGTAGATTTCTCAATCTGTGTCAAAAGTTTAGGCAAGGCTTAAATAACCAGCTTCCCCTTTAAGGTCTGCGAGGGCCTGGCACAGAAACAAATGCTCTTTTAGAGCCTTGAAGAGTATCTTACCTAAGGGAATGTGAGATGGAGTGAGCCCTGGGAGAGGCCACGGGCAGCAGAGAGAAAAAGGAAGGAATGGTCAGAAACTTGCACAGAGATAAACACTGAATGCAGGACACTGTCACAGAATCATGGGACAGCAAAGTCAACTACCCAAGAGGAAGCCTCTCAAAATAAATGACAGGAGCAAGCAAAAAAACCACTTTTCATTAACTCCAGACAAGCTAAGATGTTTCTCAAAGAGCAATAACAGCATCTACATCAACTTAGAACCCATCTGGAGAGGGGAAGGAGTAGATGTGCAACAGCAAAGCAAAACATTTTACCTTCCTCCATCTATTGCTTTCATATGTTTTTTTTAAAGATTTTTTTTCTAAACTGAAGCACCAGCTATATTGGTAGAGATACCTCCTTCCCCCATTTCCCCCTGTGGTCTCTCATACAAAGACAGCATTGCTCAGACTTCTGGGGAGGACTTGAGTAAGGGCACCCTGCAATGGATACCTGCACGTTATCTTGCCAAGCTTGCAAACCTCAAAGTTACAGCTCAAAGAACAAATGCCCTGCAGGCTAATAAAGATAAGATTAAAGGTATCATGTTTACCCCGTAACTTGGGTGCCCATTTTTAAGTAGGGATTTTGCAATGCAGCAGCATCTCAGCGGTCTGAAACAACAGACTGAGGCTTCCTACTTCTATTAGGAAGATTACCAGGATGCTCTAAAGCAGCTTCTTCTGCCAGAGCAGTGTTTTATTCCACTTAAATATAATTTCTGTCTCTGCAGCAGGAAGCAGTCATGGCAAGCTGGAAGTGAAGTACTTGGCAATGAGTACAAGGGCTTTTCCTGACAGCCAGAACAAAGATGTTGGGCTCTATGGTTTCATTTCCCCATATATCCAAGTCAGCTCTTTGGCAGGGCAGATGCCTTGAAATGCTGCCTTTGCATGTGAAATAAATTAACTTTCTACTTACTCTTGCTTAAAGGAGAACAACACAGACAATATATCCATGCACCATGCTGCTCCATACAGAATACCACAAGTACTGGTTCCTTGTTCAGTATCTGGGCCTGGACCTAGCAGTAACCCTTTTCTTCCTTCCATAAGGATTATAAGTTTACATAAATTCCAAAATCTGCAGGTACGTTGGGTTCAGGCTATCATTTCATAATGAATTTGCTTGTAGCATTATGTACTGCAGCAAACTTCATCAGACACCATAAAGTGCACAGGTGGACATAAACCCACAAAGCAACACAAAAAGAAAACCACTTCCAATTTTGCAGTTTACTGGAATTAGTAAAATGCAGGAACAGAATGTCTAAAAGCCAATTTACTTTTTAACTGTAGGTGGAGATAACAGAGACATCTGAACAGGCCAAGATTTGAAAAAAATCCCACCCACTAAGGTACATTTTCTCCCCTCAGAGCAATCCAGCAGAGCATTAATGCAGTGAGCACACGGTTACAGCATTAACTTCCCAAGGTCACAATCCACACACCAAAATTATTTTGACCAGAATACAGCAAGTGTAAAGACTGAACATGTTACTTGTATTTAAAAACAATTTGGTCCAAGCATTTTTAAATGAATTAGGCCCACACCCTCTGTAAGGGAGGCTCTGTCCCATCAGGCCTTCCTTGCATTTATCAACCGGTGAAGGCTGACTAAACAAGGAAATCCCCTCTGTTATCTCAACACTTCCAGTGCTGGAAAATAAACTCGCTTTACAAGTGAATTTGTAGTGTAAGAAGGAAAAAAACCAGAGCACAATAATGGAGGTCAGTGTAGGCTACAAGGCCTGGAACAGAGATTCTCTGGGAACAGAGATCATCCCACTTGTTCAGAGCAGTGATCACAGCAATACAACAGACTTCACTCCTCGTCAGCTCTGATCACATATCAGAACACCAGAGTACACCTGGCAAGGGTGAAAAGTGGGACAGTTCCTGAAAAACCTTATGCTGAGAGTTAAACCTTCTTCACAATCAGAAATAGGAAGAACTTGGATGCAGCACAGGAGATAGAAGTCTGTTTATATATGCAGAGAAAAACTGAAAGTCTTAAAAAAAAATCATTACTGTGTTCCCCCGCAGGGCCACATATACAAATCCTGCTGAAATTACTTTGGCAGGGATTCCCAGGAGATAAGACAGAAGCTGCTGCTATTTCATAACACCTCACCCAAGGTATTAGCTATAAAAAGGATTGCAGATGTTGGAGCTGAGCAAAACCATGGCTGCGAAGGCCTGGCTCGTGCCTGGGCCAGCTGATTACATGGCCAGTTGTGACAGTGACTGTGCCAGGCCAGCTCTGCCAGCAGGAAAGCACCCCAATATCCCCTCCCTCCACCTCCTGCTCCTGGGATGGCACAAACATTTCAGCAGCTGCATGACCTGCATTCTCCCAACGAAAAAACAACAGGCAGGACCAAGCCTGTCAAAATAGATTTTGCCTGTGGCAACCCCGGTCCAGGAGTTCCCCATGTGGTCTCAAAAAAAGCACAGTTCCCATTCCTTTGTTGCAACAGACTGGCCAGACTGCAGGAACCAGGCCCCAAATTCACTGATCAGTTTGGCAAAACGTGTTCCCACCACGTGTTGTGCCAGGATCTGTAATCTGCTGTAATTACATTAAAGTCTCTTTTTCCAGCAGACTAGGGAGTTTCCAGGAAAGAAAAGTTACAACTTGAATGCTGGAAAGGATAGGAAGCCAGCTAGTTCTCTGCCAAATTCAGAGATGGGAGCTACTGAAAACAGAAAAAAAATACCCTCCAGGAACACAGTAACTAACTCATTGAGGACAGAACCAGAATAAATCAGTACTTTGTGATCAGAGGCCAACAGGTTCTTACCACGCGGATACTCCCAGCAACAGTGGAATAGGAAATTCCCTACAAAGAATGACAGCTATCCATTCAATCCAAGGTCTGAGACAGCATCTTAAATACAAGCTCTAAAAATCCTTCCTTTATAACCTAGACAGGCTGTACATCCAGAATTAGCTCTCGAATCCAAGAAAAACATGGTCAAAGGATTCTGCATGAAAAATGTGAATGTTACCATCAGTGGGGAAGAAATATTTAGCTTAAAGTTCTGAGGAGCAGGTAAATCACCAAGTCTAACCCTGAGCTTTGTACAGCTGAGAAACTCACAGAGCAAGAACCTCAGCCAGGAGAATCTGTCCCTTTTGCCAGTTTGGAGAGGTTTAAATGTGCAATTATTTCAGTGGTCATCTACTTAAGGAATGGAGATAACCTCAACCGCAGAACAAATTTTTAATGTTGTCATAATCTTCTGAATCAGTTGATATTTTCCAACCAACATGACATAACTGTGCCTGGGAGACATGCTGCCCTTCTCCACGGAATGTCAACACCCGGGGCTTGAAACCACATGGAATGCAGCAAACAGACTTTTCCCTTTTTGTTTTTAATCATAACAGAGCACAGGAGGGATGACCCTTCTCTAATCCAAAGCAGTTACACTGAGAAAACACACCTCTGTAATCCAGCAAGGAATGGAAAAAGGAAATTTTAATTCTGATTTCTTACATATGGTATAAAAGCTGCAGTGAAACCACAGACAATTAAAGGGGGAAGGCTGCTAAAAATGCTTGGTCAGTTCTCCTAAACGAAAAGCAAATTTAAATGCCTTAGGACAGGCTTATCCCCTCAGTAGGTCTTCAGTAAGTGTTCAACCTGTCCTAAACTACAATGCACAGGGCCACACAGAAGGTGGCAGTCCATCAACAGCAAAGTGCTGCCAACTAAGCAGAAAAATGGAAAAAAGCCTAGTTATTGTCTAAAGTCCCATTCCTGTTTGAAACCAAGATCAAAGCACCGGAGTGCAAAGCAGAAATCTTACCTCATGTCACCAAGCTTCCTGCTGATAACAGAACCTACATTGGAAAGGGCTGCTGAAGTCTTCTGTCCTGCCTGGGAAAGGGTTTCCTGGGTCTTCTTATAACTATGTGGAAAAAAAATCATAAATTGAACTAACAGCTTGGATACAAAAGTGCCCCCCCCCCGCCCCCTTTTGAAAAAGGACCCCATATTAAAGGAAAGAAGCTTGGGTTAGTGAGCTGCACTGATTTCACTGAAAGAGCCACTTTCAGATTTGCATATATACAAATACTTGAAGTTTTACAAAAGCAGCAAGTGTAGGATTGACCTTTCCATACACTCACCTCATACTTTTGACCATATATTCTTTAATCTAATAAACACATGCTAAAAACCAATGCAAAACCAATTTTCCACATGGAAGCTCTAACACTTCAGCACTGTAGCCTAACTGTTCTGCAATCATCTTTTTGGGTCCTGGAGAAAATAAATCTAAGAATCTATTCCATACTATCCTTGCAGCCTTGTGGAAGCCATACCATTTTTTGTGGTATTATGTTTTGGAGGAAAGAGGCAAGAAGCAAGGCCATCATCACCATATAGAAAAGAAATGCAGGAATCAGCATTAGCTCTACAGCAGCAGTTTAGAAATAAATTGGTAGAGAAGTTTCCTATCAGTTACCATTAACCACAATAGGCAAGAAGTCTGACAGCTTTTATTTGTCAGCTGATTATTTGAGTTTATACCTGAGCTGGAGACACTCGAGAACCTTTGTTTCCTTCAGATGAGACTAATCTCATGAACAAAGAATCTCAGTGTCACTTTCATTAATTCATTCTCTCTAAACTATTCCACAGTTGATGATTAACATCTAGATTTATGTCATTCTTCAAACTACAAAGAAAAGACTCGGGTTGGAAAACAAGTTCAACATTTTAAGCTTTTCTTATTCCAAGTATTTCAGCTTGAGATTATCTTTTTGCCTGGTGAGGACATTCAGGAGAAGGGCATTATAAACAGCCTAATGTTCTCTCATGCCTGAGCTCCCCTGGCTACAAACACCACGGTGACAGATGACTTACTCACATCTCCTCTCTCCAGGCAGAAGTGCATGGACAGCACCACAGCACCCAAAATGGACTTGGGCAATTCCAATTACAACATGTTGCTTTGTTGTTTTTTAATATCACAGCCAATTATTTCTGATTCTTGTGTATATATACAAGACTTAGGCAGAACAGGGCAAAACTGCATCAGCTTTTCCTTCCTTCTTCCAGCTTCTCAGAGAGAACTCCTATAACCTATGCATTTTTCAGACCAATTCTTGAAGTCATCAGCTCCAGAACCTGAGCACACCCCAACAGCACAGACTCAACACTGCCTCTGCACAGCACAATTTTCTGCACCTCAGCACAATTTAGGAGTGAACTGATCAACACCAAGGATGCTTGATCTCACACAGAAATTGCCTTCCTATTGCAACCACTGTGTTTGGGGAGGATCTCAATCCCTGCTTCAGCAGCCAGGCTCCTCCCTGGCTGAGCCCTGTCATGGGATTTGATTTACAGCTGCCTAACAAATATCGAAGACCTCGTGCTCACCAAAGTATGCAGTGCAGACTCTGGGTCTGCTTGGCACTCAGAGCTCAGCACTGAGGAATGGTTTACAGCCTCAAAAGACACCATCGTGCATTCACACTGCAAAATTCCACCCAGCCTCAGTAGATAAAGGCCAGAGATTTTCCAGTGGTGCTTTCCACACCTGACAACAATATTTTTAATATAACTGAAGAACAATCACTGGGGTGCTGCTGTTTCAGCCTTAGTGTGCTCCTTCCTCCAGCACAACTGCTTGTGCTGGCACAGCAATCGAGCTCAAGGCAACGATCTGGATTAAATATAAACTTGGAAGCACAAAAAAAGCAGCAGTTGGATCAGATGGCCAGCCCAGTCCTGCATCCACAGCTCCCACACACACGTACACACCTCGCTGCTGCCAGGCAGGAGGCAGAGCCAGGCAAGCACAGGGAGATGAGCAGCTCTGTAACCCAGAACTGCCACCACACACACATGTGGAGCTGCAGCTGTGACAGCAGGGATCAGCTTATACAAGGCTTTAATGCAACTTAACCACACTTAGCCCTGACCTAGAAGTTGCAACTCTTCTCTTGCAAGTGCCATAGCCTGGTTTTCCACGGGTGTAAATTCACAAGCACTCGCTTTCTTCCCTTAGCACAAAGCACAATGGAATAATCCAAATCTGGGAGTAATAAATATAAGCTCTGGCTAATACCCTGCTTTACTTACAGGCAATTGGCTGCAGCAGAAGCTGCAGAGATGATCTCTGCCCTGTGCTGTTCATCCCGTGGTATTCCAACATTTCACTGCACCCCTTTCCTATAAACCCTGACAGGAAGGAGTGAAATCTGCACCCCCAAATCCTCCTTTATCCATTAACACCAGCTTCCTTGCTTTTATCCAGCACTCACCATTAGCTGTCTGGCTAAAGACACAAACTGTGCAAGACACCTCCCATTCTGGTTACAGTGAAACTGGATCTAGGAACAGACTGGGGTGAGTTTTGCCCTGTTTCTGTACTGCTTGCAGAGGGAAAGTTTGTGGCCATGAACGACAAACACCAGGAAAGTCCACACCACACAAAAGCACCATAAGGTCAGGAGTCAGGTCCATTCCCAGTTCACTCAAGAACCTTGTGAGTTACAGAGCAGAGCAGCACTGAAACAGGAAAGAGGATCCATCTGCATTTTAAAAAACCCCAGAACATATGAATAAAACCTCCCCCCTTGGACTTCCTGAACTTGCCTTTTTGCCTTCACTGAACTTTAGAGAGAGAAGTAGAAATTCTGATTGATTTCTGAACTGTTGCTGGAATCTTTCAATCCCCCTCACATCTCTGTTTCACTCTCTACCTTGCCAGTAGCAGTTGTCACTCTGTCCAGTGCCAAAGCAAGCAGGAAAGCTAAGGTGCCACAGCTCTTCAGGCCCTAAGTGCTCCACAAAAGCACATTTCCTCCACATTTCTGGTGCTTATGAAGTACAAGGAAACAGACAGCACCAGAAGTTTTCTATTCCAGCAGGCACACCCAGGGAGGGACTCTGAACACTGCTGGATTCAGTCACTGTCAGCAAGCACAAAAACCAAGGTCATTCTCCTTGGCAAGTGAAATCGTGACAGTTTACAGCTCCTTAATCTTGAAAAAACAGTTGAAAGTAGACCTGCATTCCTCAAAAGTCTTTTCTGCTCCTCCTATGTTTTATCTCTGCTCCTCTTTCAACCTTGTTAGGAAGAAAACTGTGCATTCACACATGCTGCTGATAACTAGCCAGCTCCAAGGACTGCACCTCATAGCCACTCCTGAGAACAGGAGAAGCTGGCTCACACCTAAAACTACATCCCCACAGTTTAAATCAGCTCAGAAAATAATGACACAGCCTACCTGCTCCCACTGCAGCACTGTAAGAGATTGTCCTACATACTGTGGGAAAGGCACAGTGAGAAGGACAAAGGCCATCCTCCATAATATCCTTCCATAATTCAGTCCAGATGAGAATTTAATTTCAGGCATTTAGTAAAAGCACGTCTAAGAGAGATTTGCATTCAACAACTGGAATAGAACAGCTGTGAGGTTTAAGCTGTTGGAATCTATTTGTGACCCCAACGTGACAGGAAGCCCTGGACACTACAGCTCTATTTTCATCAGGTACCACAGCAGACAGCAAAGCTCCTGCTCCCTGCAGAGCACGTTGGGGTAACAAAAAAGCCAGTCTGGCTATTCCACAGCTTCTCAGGCAAAGGTGTAATGTGTGGCACACAGGTGCAAGCTACCCAGGGAGTTCAGCCAGTTCCTGACAGTGAGCAGGAATTTACAGAGAAACATGTGGATACTGACCTGAGGAAAAGCTCCCTCTCCCAGCAGAGGCATTTATTGGGTTAAAAAAGTAAAAGCTAGGAAAGATAAATGTCCAGAAAGATCTAGTGAAAGCAGAGGACTGGGAGCAGGGGCACAGCAGTTAGTGGCAGCAGACTGTCAGAGGAAAGCATTTGTTAAGGCTGAAGGTTAAGACACTCACGCTTCTGATTGAGTTAATTTTTCATTCCAGTCCTCCAGTGTGCTGCTGGCTGAAAGATATCTACAAACACAACTGAGGTTAGAGATAGCTCCAAGATTCACTGAAGATGCTTCTTCTGACATTTTCCACATTATTGGTGACTCTTTACACTTACAGGATTCTCTGACAACAGCTTCAGCCTCTCTGTACAGCCAGAAGGAAAAGAGCTGTTTGAGAGGCAGGGAGACACCTAAGCCCCAGTTTCTTTTGTATAAGCATGTTCAAACATTGAGCACAAAGAAACAAAGCCTGCAGTTTAAAAGGTGCCAGGAAATTAAAGACTTTGCATTTTATGCTCCCTTCCTACATGTTCTGTTGCTGATCTGTACTAAAAGCACTGAGCAGTGAACTGCTTTTAAGGACAGAAAAAATCAGGCTGCCACACCCATGCTGTATTTTACCAATACAGCATGAACCAAACAATTAAACTTTTGGTTTTCTGGTCTTTAGAAATCATGTGTCTCTATTCAAAAAACAGTACCTGAGGGGTTGTGAGAACTAACACAGGAGATACAGAGCACACATGCTACAAAGGTGGCTGCTCCCACCTCAGACAGCCCACAGAGGTGCTCAAAGGAGGGGACTTAACACCCAGTGCCCTAATTAGATCAGTGCCACCTTGCCTAATGATGTGATGCTCCCAATCCACATTTTCCTCTTAGCTAAATAATCTCCTTCAACACAAGCCAAAGAGAGAGAAACTTCAGCACAGAAAGCACTCCAGGGCTCCTCAGGGTCAGCTATGCAGCAGGAATCAATGATTTCTGTCTAATATCTACAGAGCTCTAATATAATTAAAGAATATATTCCAGAAGCACAAGTAGCCAGATGCTTTTTGTCTGCATTTGTCACCTGCTCAGTTACACAGCAAAGATTAAAACACATGGCTTTCTAGTGCTGACACTGGGAAAAGGGTCACACGTGAATGCAGCAGATTCAGAAGCTCATGGACACACTGGCAGCTGCACAGCCACTAATTCCAACTACAGGGAAGCACCTCCAGCCACTTCTCTCCCAGGTGGCCACACAGAAAGGCAACAGTCAAACTGATTCCTACCACATTCACCATGAGAAGAGAAATCATTTCACAGCAAAGATAGAGGTTCACTAATAAGACACCTGATAACAACAGACTAACCTACCAATTCCCAGCTGAAGGGAAATAGTAGTTAAATTTTTATCCCCTCCTTTTTTTTTTTTTCTTTTTTTCTTTGTAAAAATGTGGTCTGGTAACTGATTGGAATTTTTCTTCTGCAATAGCAAGACCATGACAGAGATGATGGCAGTAACATTTACTCATCTCCTCTGCAACTGAGGGATGTTTCTAGCTGGAAGCCAGGCATGCTGGAAGTAACAATCCTGCTTCACCCTGCCTCCAGCTCCCAAGCAAGCCCTGATGCCTGGGAGAACAAGGAGCAGCACAAATCAGGGAAGCAGCAAGGAACAAGGAGGTGATGCTGAGGAGCCCGAGGCACTCACAAGTCAGACTGTGTCACTTTGTCATTCCACTCTCCAAGTTTCTCAGATGTTTTCACATAACTAGAAACAGAAAGTGTTAATGAATATAACTTTAATATTCATTTTTTAGAAGACAACGACACAGATTCCAGTGACAAAGGAGTCATAGAAATGGGGCAGAGGAGGAAAGATGAGAAAAAGAATAAACAGCAAGATGAACAACTCAACAATCTGCTCTGCAGTATCACTGTCAGTAACTCCAAACCCCAGTTAAGTTACAGGAGACATTTTAGCCTGAACAGTGGGCACCCAGTGCAGGGACAAACTTACCTCGTGGACCCTCCTTTTGGCACTGCCAAGCACAGCAGTGACCATACCCTTAATGCCTGTTCAGGAACAGTCTCACTTCACATATTTAGGGCAAGATGACTCTGGTGAAGAAGACTAATATCATAGATTTTTTTCATAAGAGGTGCAGGATTTTAACTCGGGCTATACAACCCAGGGAATTCTTCTGAACTGGCACCAGCTGTGACACTGCTTGCACTTCTCTTTGAGCCTGAGTTCAGAACAAGGTAGCAGCTGCCTGTGCCTCAAAGAATGGGCAGAAACAGGCAAACTGAACCAGTAAGTGTGATCCAGATCTCTCACACCACGGGAAGGAACATCCAGCAACAATTTATCCAGATCACTGACATGAAAATCCAGTTTACACAGACACAAAAATATTAAGTGTCTTTTACTCCATAAACCCATCAGAGGAAAAACCTCCAGCTGCTCAAAAGACTCTGGAATACCCCTCTGGGATGTGTCAGGAGTCCTAGTTAAACCCAGGGGCATCACAAGCAACACTTACGCGTTGGAGACTTGGACATCGTGCCAGCTCTTGGACAGGTTCTGCTTCAGCCCATCCAAGGGAGTCAGACCCAGCTTCCTCTTCAGCTCTCCACAGTGCCTCTCTTTAGCAGCCAGAACTTGCCTGAGAGTACCAATTTCTTCTTCAACCTTAGAGAGAGGCAGAGGTTTGTCTTAAATCACAGTTTAGTTAAAAACTCTAAACTAAAAGAAGCCTTTACCTCCCTCACGACTAGATTTCATTACCATTAATTTTTAAAATTGGGAGGAACACTGGGAAGAATTAATTCAAGTTAACATGAACTGTGTTGGAATGGGAGGCCATTCAGACTTCAGCTACATACAAGTCACTGGACTGGTGACACTGAGATGAACAGAACCCATTCCTTGTATTGTAATTTCGACAGGAGACACGATTCAGTTGCCAAACCTTATTAACTACAATTTTATCTTATGATTCTTTTCCTCTGATGTTGTTAAAGCAAAGAATTTTTCCTCAGAGATCTTTCTTACAACACTTTCAAAATACTCTAGAGCTGTTTCCAGGCAGAGTGGGTTCATTTCTCCCTCAGCTGCAGCTCAGCAAGCCCTGTGTGACCACCCAGAGCAGCAAAGTCCTCCCCTGCCAAAACCTGCACATCAAGGAATCACCACAAGATTCTCACTCAAAGGAAAGGACAACGGGGAAACAGCTGTAATTATCTTCAGCCACATTTTGGACAGAAAAGATAAACCTTCAAACCACTTTAGGATGTTACATTACAAACCCTCAGCTCTTTGAAAGCATATAGGCATCAAAAATAGTTGCCTGTAAAGTGTAATAAATACCTAAGAGAAAAAGGTAGGAAGAAAAACTCATTAAGTGCCCCAATATTTCAGTTTCCTAAGGAAAAACGGCTTTCTTTTGCTGAACATTTGCCTGAAGTGGTTTTTTACTTCACATGGAGCTAAAATCCTACTCCGAGCTCATGGCATCAAAAGCCACTTATTTCCTTCGAGCTCTAAATTAGGCTGCTCTGGGAAAGAGCAAACAACACACCGCAGTGTTTGAAGTACCTGCCAGCTTTGTGCACTCTAACAATTAGCTGAGAGACCCAAAGGTAACGCCCGCAAAACTAAAACACAAAACAACAAACCCCAACAACAAAAACACCCAGTCCTGCCCCTGTGGCTCCCTTCCCAGCAGAACACAAGCGGGTCCAAGCTGCCGAACCGAGCCCCCCTCACCTTGGCGAGCTCGGCTCTCAGCTCCTCCTCCTCGGCCAGAGTCAATCCCTCGGGCGCAGCGCCCCGGGCCGCGTTATCCACGGGAACATCTGTCATGGCATCGGCCAGCAGACCTTTGTTGGGAGAGTTAAGGTTGATATCTGTCGCAGACAAGGAGCAGAGGGCACTGAATAAGCAAAGCGGCAGGCGAGGCGCGTTATGCAAAGCAGGGCGGGGGGTGGCAGAGCTGCGGGAACGGGAACAGAAACAGAAACCTCCGGCGGAGTTTCCTCCACGAGCATCGCTCGGAACCGGCGGCGGCGCCGGGCACTCCGCGGCCT
>JAHLSL010000072.1:1210009-1222489 GCA_025920805.1 Petroica traversi | reverse complement strand
CCCTGCCCGCATTCCCGCATCCCTCCCTCATCCCCACACCCTGCCCGCATTCCTGCATCCTTTCTGCAGCCCCACATCCCCGCATCAATCACAAGCGCTCCGGGAAGCACAAAGGGCTTCTCCCCCAGCCGACCCGCAGTGATTAAATCCCATTCCCAAAGCAAGGCTGTGATGCTCCATCACAGGAGGATTCGAGGAGAGGGTTGGCAGAGACATCAGTCCACGCTGACCCCGTCAGGGACATCCCAGGGCCCCCCCCAGCCCTTTTCCCTCGATCATTACCACCCTTCCCCCCCGGGCCGAGCTCCCAGCAGCACTGTCCCCATTCCCGTCGTGTTCCGGAGTGCGGGGGCTGCCAGGGAGGACTCCCAGCGTGGCGCTGCCAGCGGAGCCGGGAGATGTCGGCAGCTCGTTATTTATTTAAAGCTCCATCTTTGCGGGGAGTGCCTGTCCTGCAGGAGGGATCCGGCTGCCAGGGACGGATTCGGCTGCCAGGGAGGGATCCGGCTGCCGGGGAGGGATCCAGCTGCCAGGAGGGACGCTGGCTGACTGCCACCCTTGCAGGGGCTTTTCTCCCTGCCCAGGGCTGGGCGATGCCCCCCCTGCCCAGGGGGAGGACAGAGCCCCCTTTGCAGCCACCTCTCCCCCTGCCTGGCACCAGCCACCGAGCGGGATTGGGGGACACGCTTCCCAACACCCCTGCTGTCGCCCTGAGCCGGCTTGTGGGGTTTGGCCTCGCCACCGCAGTGGCTCAGTCCCTCAGTGGTGACAGGGATGTGTGGCTCGGGCGCCGTTTCCAAGGTAACCCTGGATGAGCTCGGCCTCCGCATCCCTCCGTGCCCCCGCATCCCTCTGTGCCCCTGCATCCCGCAATCCCCCGCACCGAGGAGCCGCCCAGTGCTGCAGGGGCTTGGTCCCTCCAGGGCTGGGCATGGGGAAGGTACCGACACAGGCAGGAGGGATAGGGAAGGGAAGAGGCACAGGACATCCCTCCCTTCCCCTGCCATCCCTTGGGCATGGGTGTGTGCGACCTATTCCAGAGACAGGACCTCGAGGACCTCGGGGACCAGGTCAGGGTGTTCCCGTCCTCCCTCCTGGAGCACCTCCCAGGGAGAAAACCAGAAATAGAATTTGTGGTTCCCCACCCTGCCCTGGGCAAGAGGCCATGGCCGCGGGTGGGAGCGCGCCCCGAGTCCCGCGGGATACCCTGGATGCAATCTCTCCCCAGGCATCTCCTGTCTGGGTGGGGTGGGCTGAGCTGGCAGTGCAGGGGGTGCAGGGGTCCCCGGGGGTCTCAACCCAGGGAGGTGGGGGATGGGGTGAGAGACATGTGGGTGCTGTCCCTGTCGGGATATGCTGGGAGGAGACCTGGCCAGGCTGGGAGCCTGTCTGGGCTGCCCAGTGCCTCAGAAAAGGCCAGTTTGGATATATTCCAGGGGGTCACCCTGTCCCTCCAACCCCCGCCGTGGCCGAGGCCATTACAGCAGCCCTGAGCCATTCATCACAGACAGGGATTGCAACCCCCCACTCACCTCCCCCCCACCTTGCCCCTGCCCACCACATCCCTGCAGGCCAGCCAGGATTAACATCCCAATTTTTCCATTAATCCTGGCTTGTGTTAAACAAGTCTTTCAGGGTATGCAGCCAGGGCTGGGGAAGACTGGGATGCTCCACTGGGAATGGCACAAAGGGGCTCAGCAGGGGTGGGATGCTCCCAAAGGGAAGCAGAGCTGCAGAGATGATGCCAGATTCATTTCCCCTTGCATTAGGAGCCCCGGGGGTCTGTGGGGAGCACAGGAGATCGGCTCCCTGACCCTGGCCCACCGGCTGCCATGAGGAGGAGAAGCAGCTCCTCTGCCAGGATGCTGCCAGCCCGCCCTGGGCACTGTTTCCATCGCAGCCCTTCCTTCTCCATCTGCTCCTGCCGGCTCCTCAGAGCCCTCCTGCACGGGGCCACCGACAGCAGCGATTTCTTATTACAAATATGTTCCGGTCCATCGCCCCCCCGATCTGCATCCCTGGGACCTGTGTGATGAGGAATTCGATTCCTCGCCGTTAATGAGTTTATGCCAGCAAAGGGCTTTGAAGACGTAATGCTCTGTACAGGAGCTGAGCATCATTTTTATTATTGATTTCACTGCCAGCCCATGAGATGCTGCTGGAGGACACGGACCTCTGGGTAAAGCCTCTCGAATCCTTGGGGAGGCAGTGGGGAAGAATATGCAGAGAAGGAGAAATCCCCTCCCTATGGACAGACAGCTCTGCAATGCTTACAGGTTTGTGTCCTTCCAAGAGCAAACCCCACACACAGCAGGACACCAAACCTCTCCTCGGGATGGAGAAGGGGTTGTACAGCAAATCCCAACACTGGGGCTGGGATAAGTGATCTGAGTCAGCCACTAACAAAATGTCACCACTGATGGCATCCTGCCACCCTGCCCCAGCCTCAGCTGAGCCCCAGGGTCCTGGAGCCACAAGGGACCCTGGGCTGTGAAGGACCCGGAGCAGCCGAGGTCGGGGTCAGGGTGGGGCCGTGGCTTTGGAAGCAGCAGGAAGAGTGTCCGGAGCCTTTTATCAGCCTTGGATGGTGGCAGCCACACAAAGGTCCTTGACTGGCTCTGCACAGCCCTGTCCCCACACGCCCTCCCCAGGGACCGGCTGTGCTGGCAGCTGCCCTTCTTTCAGAGCAAACACGGGGTGGGTTTGCAGCCTTCCCCGGCTGCTGATCCCACTGGAGCAGGATGTGGCGTAGGATTCCCTGCCTGCACCCACCATTGCTGCCCCAGGCTGAGCCTGGAGCTGCTGAGATGCTCCACGGACCCTTTGGGCTTTAAACACTGGGGAGGATTTCCTGCCAGCAAAGGGCACCGCTGTCCCTTGGCCTGAGCTGTTCCTGGCCATGGGATTTTCGGGAAACGCCTCCCTAGTTCCCCAGTCCGGGGGCCACCCATGGTCATTTCCCGTGGTGGGAACTGGAGTGGGTGTGGGGCTCACGTCTCCCTCCCGGCACCCAAATGGGGAAATGCCACGCTGGGAGAAATCACCGGGAACCGCAAAGCCGAGGGCTAATTATCGGCAAGGGAAGGAAGTGGGGAGGGAGATGCTGTGCTGGGGCCGAGGGTGGGGAGAGGAACCGGGCTGCTCCCAGCTCCGCCACTGACTCACCGGCAGCCCTGGGAAAGCCACCTCGCTCCAAGGTTACCAAACACAGTCGTTGATAACGCCCTTTGGCAATCACACTCGAGCAATCTGATCCCGGGATCAGCATCCCTCCCTCTTGGGTACCACTTCAGGGATGCTCTGGTGGCCTCGGGGCTGCCAAATGGGACTGGCAGAGATGTCATTGCGGTGGTGAGCACGGCGAGGCTGTGATCTGGCATCAGGAAACGGCTAAAAAAATTAGGTTAAGAAAAAAATACGGAAACCAAGCAGAGCCCCACTTTTGCTTCCTGTTTTGGGGTCTCCATCCCCGCCACCGGGCACAGCCCCAGGGCTCCAGTTTGGTGCAAGAGGCTGATGTCACCTCGGTGCTGGGGTCATGGCTCCTGACGTGCCCCGTTCTCGGAAGGGGGGTGCCCGGAGCTCACTTGGTGTTTGGGGGATTTTCGGTGGAGTTCCCGCGGGTCCTTTCTCACGGCTTGCTCCTGCTGCGGGCAGAGCCAGCACTGCAGGCAGCACAGGCAGCACAGGCATCCTGCCCATAGCAGGGGCACCCTTGGACACATCAAGGCTGAGTTTTGGGGTCTGAGGAGGGAGCTCAAACTCCCCCCATGTGGTGAACACCCCCCCCGAGCACACAGTGGGGGCCGGGCACTGACCCATTTATCAAGGTCAGGGCTGTGGGCAGCGCAAAGCAGAGCCGATGTGACTATTTCGGTGAGCTGAGGGAACTTCACTGGCCTGATTCCCATAAATAAAACATGCAGGGAACAGCCCCTGCTCTGTCCTATTAATTCTGGACCCCAGGGGCCTGGCTCTGTGTGCATTCAGCAGCTCAGCATCGCCTGCTTTGCTCCCCTCTCCAGAGCCTGGCTGCGCTCAGGAAGGCTTGAAACCCCTGGTTTCCACAAAATGCCGTGTGAGTGCTCTGAGGGCACTTTATGGAAAATCCATTTGTTTTCTCAGGCACAGAGGCAGCTGGGAAGGATGCTGGTGTGTGGGTGGGTCGGAGAGCAGAGGACAGCTCCAGCTTGCTGCAGCCCCAGCCCTGCTCCCCGGTTTTAAGGAGCCAGAGCTGTTTCCACTCACTCTGCTTCCCCATCTCCCGGCACTGCCCCCAGCACACCTTTGCCTCCAGCAGCAGCCACGGCTCTCCCATGGCTGGTTCCTCCAGCCCCTCACAGAAGGCATTAGCAGAACAAGGGAGTTTAATTATCTGGGTTTTCTTCCAGGAGGGCATGAACCTGTCTCTCCCTTGAATTTATCAATTGCTGCCAGATTTTATCTCTTGCTTTCAATTTGCTTGTGATGGTGTTTCTGCACCAGGGGCACCATGTCAGCAGCTCCCTCGTCGCTCACCACAGACACAGTAAATGATCTCGCTCTTCCCTCTGTGGCATCGAGTCCTGGGTGCTTTCTCTGACATCCGTGGGTGCTCACACTGGATTCACATCCATTACTGACCACGGCATTGCCCACCCAGCACAGGCACAGAGCAAACCCAGAGCATTTCTCACCCTGGGGCTCTGCGGAGATCCACAGCCCCACCAGTCATACCCAGAGATGAAGGGCCCCCATTTTCAAGTGACTCAGACTCACCCTTCCTTCCTCAGGAAAACCTGTGATCAGATAAAGCCATCAAACTATCTGGTGAGAATAAACACGCTGCATCTGCACGGATGCAGGCTGTACCCCCGCTAACCCCGCAGAGCCCAGGCAGCCTCTGCTGCCACAGCCCCGTCCTTTGGAGGGACAGCTCCAGCCCCAGGCAGCACAGCAGGGATTGCACACGTGTGTGCAAGGCTGGGACCTGCTCTCGCTGTGACCTGCACTCACTGCGGGTTGGGAGGGTCAATTCCCAGCTGGCACCACCAGGCACAGCATCTCCCCATCCTCCCTCATCCCACTGAGCTGAATCCATGCTGCACCAGAAAGAAATGCATGGAGAAAGCAAAGGGTGAGAAGAGGAGGAGCAGAGGGTGGAGGAGGGAGAGGGAGGGAGGGAAAACATTTTAAAAATCCCGCAATTGACAGCAGATGGGCACTGCCCCCGCCAAGGTGCTGCACTGGCAGGCGGAGGGGCTGGCGAGGAAAAGAGCAAAGGAAGGTGTGAAGATCTCCCTGAAGATTAAACCAAACCCACACTGCTCTGGTGCTCACTGAGCCAAGCCTGGGCTGGGAAAATAGTGGGCCTGGGGTTTGGGGTTCCAATCTGACACAGTCTGACCCCTCCAGGTCCCCCAACTCCTCACAGTTCTCAGCCCTGTCTGTGAAATGTCAGGGGTGCTCAGGATCACACTGTTCCCACACTGCTCGGGGTTTTGGGTGGCACTGAAGGGGCCAAGAGCCCATCTCTGGGGGCAGCTCTGTTCCCCTCACCCCAAAATACCCTTGTAGGTTGGAAATGAAGGAGCGTGGTGCTAGGATGTGGCTGCAGTGCTAGGGGAGGTTACACTGGCAGCTCCAGCACTGCCTTCTCTGGGAAAAGCAAGGATGGAGTGGGATGTGAGCAGGGCAGAAGGGAAACACAACGGGGCTGCTCAAACCAACGCTGGGTCCAGCAGGATGTGGAGCTCAGGGCTGGTGTGACAATGAGGGAGCAGATAATGTCTTACAGGGAACAAACTCCTGGAGGGATAATAAAAATGAGTGGGCTGAGTTTAGAAAAGAGCTGAAAAGAGAGCACAGACATTTTTGGAGGGGGTTGGAACTACTAAATCCAGGGGGAAAGAAAATAAAGAAAGCATCTTCTTTGCCCACATCCCTCTGCTGCTTCCCAGAGATCAGAGGTTCTCCTGGGCTTTGGGGCCAGGGTAGTTTTGCCTCTGCTTGGGAGCTCCACTGAGCCTGGGTGCGGGCGCTGTCCCCACCTCAAAGCTCCAGCTGGGACAGGCTCCAGGGCTCACCGGGGACTGGGTGACACGAGGCTCTGCCAGCCCTGGACCCCCGCACCCCGCGGGCCGATCCCCCCGGCCGTGGCCCCGGGCGATGGTGAGCTCTGCCCTGGCTGACCGGAGAAGAGGAAACATCTTCTCGACGGCGGCTGGCTCCGGGAGGGATTTTCCGCTGCCTGTTGGCCACGTGCTGCTGGAGCCAGCTCAGGTGCTGGATCTCCCTGGCTGTAATTTCATCCCTGGGCTCCTGTGACAGCTCTGGCCGGGCGGCACGGGGGAAGTGACCGGGGCGCAGGTCCGAGCCCCGGCCCGGAGCTGCATCCGCCCAGCGTTTCCAGCCCAGCCTTATCTGGCGGCTCCCCCTGTGACTCCCCATTCTCCTCCTCTCCCCTCCTTTCCCCCACTCCACCCCGTGCTCCCGGCAGAGCTTCCTGCAGCAGGGCGAGGGCTGGGGGCTGTGGGGTGCCTGGCCGGACCCCTCCCTGCTGACCCCGGCTCTGCCCAGATAGGAAATCCTGCGGGAACTGAAGCCTGGGAACAGCGGCCGAGTTCTCCCCAGGGTTTGGCAGCACTGGGATTTCGCCTACGGGTCACATCAGGCAGCAGGCTTCTCTGGGAAAAGCCGGGAAGAGCCAGGAGAAACCCAGGGAAGGGCATGAAGACCACTGTGAAGTGCCCATGGTGGACACCCGTCACCTAAATGTGCCATTTACAAGAGGGTTTTGGCACTTAAATGAGCCACTTTCCCATCGAGAATGGTGGAAGGAGAGGCCAGCACAGAAGGAAAATGCTGACTTAGGGTGATGCACGGCCACTGGCATGACCCTGGTGTGCAGGAACCAGGTGGGTGTTCACAGAAGGCCGTGGTGATGCAAAACGCCATAAACAGCCTTTGAGGAGCTCCAAATATAAACTAATTATTGGCAGCCTCATCGCTCCTCCTGACAAGCAATTTAATATAAATTCAAATATCATGCAAAACCCTTCTTATTTAGTTAAGAGCATTTTGTAAATGTTTTGCCAGAGACCCCCTAATTTTTCTTGTTATTATTTTAGAATGGGAAGCAACCAGAGATGTGCTGCTCCCCACACCCTGCAGCTCAGCTCCAGCACAGCCCTGCGGGGAATCCTGAAATTGGAGCTGTCTGAGCAAATTCAGGACACTGGAGGTAAAACCAAAAGGAAGCATCAGGGCAGGAGCAAAAGGAAAACAAGCTCTCCACACCCTCTGAGCTGAGCAGGTCAGGAATGGAGGTGGGTTAATGCTCTCAGAGTGTCATCCCAAGCTCCACATTAACCAGAGCAAAACTTGACTCAGTGTTTAACCCAGCTAAACCCTGGCTGTGGCCTGAGTCGTTAGGAGAACCAGCAATTGCCTGCTGAAACCCCAAACCACACTTCCCAAACTCTGGGATTTATATATATATATATTTTAACTGTTGCCTCTGCCTGTTGCCAGCAGTCTCCATGACATGCATGGCTTACATGGATCACACTGAGCCAAGGACACGCGTGCAGCCCTGCAATTTCCTTGGGCTCTGAAGAAAACCAAATCTTTGCAAACACAGGGATCTATTTCAGTGAAATCTCTCTTAAACCCTGAGTTTGTAGGTGTTGTAGTAGAGAGGGTTGTGCTTAACTGAGAGACAAAGCAGGATTTGAAGGATGCAGGATCATGGGGATGTCCCTGCTTCTGCCTCCCAAAAATGGATTAGTCTCTTTCTCAAGGAATGATGTGAGCCCCTGGTAATGGCCAGGAAATGTTGCAGGAGTGAAGGAAGGTGATAGTGGAGGAGGAAGGATCAAAATTTATTGTGAAAGTGCTGACATTTTGTTGTTGATGTGAGGACAAAGCCGGGCTCAAGCACTGGCAATTCTCAGAAGTACAGAGGTGACAGCAAAAAGCTGTGGAAGGAGAAGATCTGAGCACTGTCCAAAGTGCACAGCAGTGAGCTGCTCCTGATCCATACCTGGGATAGGAGGAAACCTGGGAAGGGATGAAATACCCGATGCAAAATACAGCAGGAAACAACTCTGAGAGGAACCCAAGCTGAGAGAAGGGAAAGTGGAGATCCTTTGTTGCATGAGCAGGGTGGTGTCAGCGGGGCACAGGGATCTGTTGAGCTCTGACCAACACAGAAATGGCCTGTGGCTTCTGGGTGGGACTTGGAGGGGCCCAGGTTGGCTCCAGGCTCCCAGTGAGGTCTGCAAGAATCAGTGTTTGGCTTCTGCTGGGCCACTGCAGGGAGGGGAACAGAGAAAGGTGAGACAGAGTAGAGCAGCAAGTCATGGACTGTGGAGTTGGAGCAGCCAGGAGGAGGTGGGGACAGAGCTTGTTGCACCCTCCTGCACCCCCTGTGCCGTGGCCCAGCATCCTTCATCCTTACCATCACCTAGAGCCTTGGGGGAACCTAAATGGACACTGCAGGGCTGAGCTCATCCAGGCCACAAGAAGTTGGGAGTGGGGGACTGCATTTGACAGCCTGGATGCTTCCCCGCTTGAGAAGCTTTGAAAGGGAATGTATTTTTGGAGCATTAAAGATCAACTGTTTGACTCTAGCCAATCCTTTTCAAGAGCAGCACCAAAGGAGGTCAGTGGGATGTGTCTGGTCAAATATTTTGTACATGACCATCATCTCTCACCCCCTCAAGTATTTACAGACCTGAGAGCATTTCCTGCTGTTCCCCCCGTTGAGTATCTGGTGTCTCTGCTCCAGGACAGTCCTGTGTGTCTTGGTGTGTGGTGGAGCCATGAAGGAGCACCCCAACACTGCCCTTGGGTGCAGAAAACAAAACTAAACCAGCACAATGTGTTTAGTCCCACAAATGGCAGCAGGGTTACCCGGCCAGCAGTGAAACACAGTGCATGATAATGAGAGCAAATCTGCGGGGGTGGTGGTGGTGGGGAGATGGGGTGGAAAGAGGGAGGTTTATTCTCCAGGGTTTTTTTGTAATCTTCACTCACCATATTTAGTAGGCTTGTGACTTGCCCTTGCTAGCTCATGGAGAATTCCCCCAAGTGTTTACTCCCACAACCTAGCAAATGCCTCAATACACATCATGGAAAAAATACAATCGACATCTTCACTCCCACTAGAGAAGGAATTCTGACTTGCCCGGCACAGACCGGGAGTACGAGCCTGTGAGAGAGACAAATGCTGCTTCATTAGCTCCCCTCAGATGTGGTTTACTCCTCAAATGACCTGGTCAGGGCTGCACCACCTCCCTCCTTCCCTTCACCTAAGGAACCCCTGACCTTTGGTCAGGGCAGTGGGGACAGGAATGTGGGTCCTTTAACCCTTTCCTCCGACATCCGCCAGCTGCTCTCCATGTGGTTCACAAAGCTGATGGTCCTGGGATTTCCAGGAATCCAGAGATGCTGTGAAGGGCAGGAGCAGAGCTCTGCAAAATGGTTTTCTTCCTGCTGTACCTAGGGAAGAGCAGGGTTTGGTGATGGAGAGCCAAGTCTACCTCGTACAAGACATGGAAACAAAATGGGGATCACTAAGGACAGAGAGCACAGATTGCCCAAGATTGCTTTGGAATCTCTATTTCTACAAAACTTTAGTAGAGGAAAGAAACAGCACTTAGACCATTTAGATTTTGTCAGTGTGTTCTCAAACCGCCCACGTGACAAGGACATAATTTTAATTTGTCAAATGTAGAATCTCCTACAACTGCAATGAACATAAAGTAGAGGAGAGCTGGAGAAAGGAGCTTTCCAGCTGAGAATGCTCAGTGCTTCTGGTGATTTGGCATTTCTGGCCAGGAATTTCTTTGCCCATATAGGCAAGTTTTGGAAATTTCTGCTGAGGGAAGTGGTGGAATCTCCACCCCTAGAAGTGTTCAGAAGACTTGCATATATGGCACTTGGGAACATAATTTAGTGGTGGGTTTGGTAGTGCTGGGTTAATGCTTGGACTTTATGCTCTCAGAGGTCTTTTCCAACCTCACCAATCCCATGTTTTTGCAAATGCAGCACCCAGCCAGCTCTCCTCTGCTGCTGTCCCCTGGTCTGGTCCCACCATACTCCAGCTCAGGAGACAATGGGAAGATGTGCTGACTTATTTGCACTGGAGAGGTTTTGGAGTTTGTGCAGGGAGCAATCACAGAGGTGCAAGGACACTGAAGAGACAGCGAAACCCAACAGCTCGGGTGCAAGTCCATGGTGCTTAATTTGCCCACTCAGTGAGGATGATCAGCCATGGAGCACTGGCACGTGGTGTCAGCACAGCTGTGCCAAGGCTTCAAGTGTTCACATGCTCTTGGTAGAGCAAAAGGAATTTGTCAAGGTGACTCCAAGCACTCTTGTGCTACAGGAATATTATCTTTACCTGTTATCCCACCAAAACCCATCAGTGTGACACCACCAGTCTCTGCCAGGGAAGAACCTGGGGTATGGTGGTCAGTGAGGGATGTGGACTTGGGCTGGAAAGACGTGGTCTTGCAACCCCTGACATGATATTACACTCCTGATCTCTCCTTTGCACACCAAAAATCACAGGAACTACCCCAAGTATGCCGATTTTTCCTCCAAGCTCTTATTTTTCCATGCACATCCTTTCCTTCTTCATGAGGAGAAAGCAACTCTCAGGGCACGCTGAGCTGCTGCAGCATTTACCTAAAAACACAATACAAACTTCTAATTAAAGGAGAGGGGGCTTGGCAAAAGCTTTTCAAGTCTCCTGAAATCCTTTGTGTGGAGCAGCTCTGGGAAACGGGGCCTGCTGCCACCCTCCCCCTCTTGGGAGCAGTCCCCAGGGCAGTGCCCAGGCAGCAGCTGCTGCTGCTCCGGGGGAGTCAGCCCAGCCTGACACACAAACAAACACCACAGGAAGAAAAGCTTTCTTCCAACAGAGACCTGGGGAAGAAACCCTGGGCAGGAGGAGAGGAGGGGAGTGTACATTCTGTACCTGAGGAGCTTTGGGCTAACAGAGGAGGCTTGGTCTTAAATAGAGGAGTAGGGAAAGGCAGGAATGTTGTAGCTGCAACCAGGTATGATGCAGACATCACGCAAAACAGATAAATTGCATAAAGATAAAGCTCCACTTTCAACAGCCCCTGTAACCTTCGTGTTTCAGCCTAAAAAAGGATGGACTCAAAGCACAGAAGGATTTAATACCTGCAGTCATGGGGGGACAGGCTCACGTGAAATCCAGCACGAGCATTTAGGGTGAAAAAGGGATTTTATTTGTTCAGCTCTGGTGCTCCTCACCCACAGGTGACAGAGGCTGGCAAAGTGTTCTACACAGGACTGTGAGTGCAGAAAGAGCAGGTGGCAGCAGGAGCCCCCGCCCAGCGCCGATTCTGCGTTGCTCAAGTCTAAGAAATCTTGTCCTTGGTTGCATTAACAACTTCTGCAAAGTCTTCATTTGCATTTTAATGGAACTCTTTCTAGGAAGGTGGTGCTTGGACTCTGTTGCAATATAAAATGAAGAGGTAATTAAAAACATGCTGGAGTGAAAAGGCATTTTGTTTTCATTAATCAGGTTTATTCAGGGTCTTTTCAAAATTGAAGGTATTTAGGGTATGTGGGAGGAAACGGGGGGAGGAAAACACATGATGGAACATCCGTTTATTTAAATTACAGACTAAAAAGTGGAAAATACACTTTTGTGAGGGGACATCCTAGGGATTAAAAGCACCTTATAGAAAGGGATTTGAATGAAGAGTAGGCATAGAAGTCAAGTCTAAGATTTCAACAGCAGGTCTGCCGACTTGAAAGCCAGAGAAGAAGGAAATATATAGGATGAGGGAAAGGAAACCACGGAGGAAATTTTTAAACCTTCGGCACGCAATTACCCAGGCAATTACTGAGATTACACACCTAAGTCAGTTAACTACGCAAACGGCCAACCCCGTTGGTCAGGCACGTATTTCCCCAATTTCGGGCACAATCACAGCACGCAGATGTTGATAAACAGTTCGCAAACGTTTTATCTGCTGGAGCAGCTCCTGCTTTCACAACCCAGCGACCGCACAGCATCGAGAGCGATTCCGCCGCTCACCGCAGCCATCGTGCGATCGCGCCGACTTCCCCCACGCTCCAGACCTATCCTGCCCTGTTAAGCTCCGTCCTTTGAAATATAGGGCAGTTTCTGTCAGATCCTTCAGCGCGACAGTCAAAAGGGCAAAGCCCTGCCCTTTGTTGCAGCGGGAGGTTTTCCATTGCGGAGCTGCCTGTGATGTCCGTCCGCTCTGATCTCCATCCTAGCCCGGCCACCAGCCTCGCTCTCTGCCCATGACGGGTCAGGGGGCTCCGAGCCGCACTTATTTTACATTACTTCACTTCAGGGCATTGTGTGAAACACATCGCAGGGCGTACAAGAAGGGGGAAAGCGCTTTTGTTTCTCCCTGCAAGGTCCGGACGAGGCTGCGGCGCTGCCCCGCTCCGGCACCCGCCGCCCTCCATCCCGCGCTGGGGCTG